>CATIWQ010051736.1:0-10201 GCA_949673415.1 Euphorbia schlechtendalii | reverse complement strand
TGCTGAGTACTACGTAGTTTAGAAGAATATATACTCAGCTGTGCTAAGTAAGCTTTTATGAAAAGTTATTTTCATTGACACTTCGAGAATTAAATAACACATATGCTACAAACGTTTCCTATGAGAGATGGAATATTCTTTAGTTGCTTTTTTGGTTAAAAAGCGCTGAAATTAAAGAAGGTTTCCACAAGATAAAAGGTGTCAGTACGGAATGTTGAGATTCCTCACTAAAGTCCAAAGAAAAAGGAATTCTCTGTAATGTACCGTTTCTCAGTGTCTTCGCGCATCTCTGCAAGCGTTACCAAATGTCAACTAATCTGAAGATTCCACGTTTCATTCTCGCGCCTCTCTCTCAATCTATTTTTCTTGAAGACAAACAAGATTTTATCAATTGAATTTTATCGTGCCTCAATGTTCAATTTTCTATCTCTAAACATCTTGGAATCTGTCTAAAACGGGAAGATTCGAAAGATATGAAGAGAAGAGATATAAAATTTCAGCGAGCCCAAAAAGGTTGCAACGGCTACTTCGCAAAGCTTCAAGTATAATTAGAAGATTGAAGAAGACATTCAAACTTGGAGAATCACCTCGAATTTCTTTAAGAGCTAAAACTCTGCGCAATTACTCCCAGCTTCAAGAAATTCCAAATTCAAGCAATCTAATAAACAATCATTTCAAATCTATTTGTAATAGAGAGAGTCAAATACTTAGATTTAACATTGTAAGGATTCAACATTTTATAAGTTGAATTCAGTTCGCACTTTCTATATTCAAATCTGAGTGTCAATTTTGGAAGGGTACCCAAACTGAGTTGAGTGGTAGTTAGAAAGAAAGGTACTTTTTGTAAAAACTGTAACTGCCCACTGTAAAGGCTGCTCCGCCTAAGTAAGGAATGAACACTAGTGGATTGAAGCTCGGAGAAGGTATCTGAGGACTGGGGGTAAGCTTGGGGCCAAACTATGATAAATTCAAGTGTTAAAGTTCTGAACTTTCACTTTTGCTTTTATAGTGTCCAGCTCATTCATCATTCTATCCCTCTTAAGTGTTTTACTTGAAAAACCAATTCTAGCTTAGTAGAGTACTCAACAAGAGATTGTAAGATAAACTGTGCGAGTAAAGCTGAGCAATTTATATGTTTTTATATCAATTCAGCACGCATACCTCAGCACGTATATAAAAACTTAACATGGTTAAATAATTTTTATAAATCTTAAAAAGTATCCAAGATTGCATTCACCCCCATCTGCGGTTATTTACAAGCTATCTAAGGACTAACAATCTCTCATCTCACTCAAATTTCTAACTCCTCAAAATATTCGATCTCGAACCGGCTCTCAAGTCATCTTGGGCAAATGAAAAGGTAATTGGGGGTAATTGGATCGTATCTCATCTTTATATTTATTTTTTTCTTTCTCATTATTGGGTAAAGAGCCTATTAGAGCTGTTTTCCTATTATTTTTCAATAAAATGCATTAATATATGTATATGAGCTTGCAGATAAAGTCCGGTTTTCCAAAATAAGAGGAAACATTATGGGAAAATCTCAAATACGACCGTTACTCTGCTAGAATTTATACTGCATGTAATTTTTTTATAATGTCATAGTAATGCCAAAATTATCACATATAACATAATTCCCAAAGTTTGAATGAAATAGTAGCTATTATGTCCAAACACAGATTCTCTAAACTTTTATATAAAAATCCCACCTTGATCAGTATACCCCATTTCTCGGTGGAGCTGAACGAGTGGTGACTAGGGATTGCAACGGGCCAGATCCGGACTGGATCTAGCTTGGACCCGGTCTGGATCCATTTGAGTGTACTAGATTCGGATCTATCCCAAATCCGTTGGATCTATAAATTTAGGATTCAAATCCAAGGAATCCTACGAATCTGGATAAAAAAATGAGTTCAAAACATATCCATGTAATTAACATCTAATTCTTAGTTTTAGCTTCCATACTTATACATTTCACCTTGTTTCAAATAGTTTACATGCTCATTTAATTTTGTTAATGCAATAGGACTTACATGGATGTCATATAATATTAACTATTCTATATTTTAGAGGTAAATAATAAATAAAAACGTAAAACTAGTATTCAATTAGTTTTTTATTACATGTCCGGGTCTGGATCTAGATTTCATTGTAAAATCCAGACCTGAATCCGTATCTTTTTTTTACCCAGATCCGAAGCATCTATAAAAACAATATCCATATCCTAAATAATGGATCCAGATCGGGTTCAGGATCCATTGCCATCCCTAGTGACAACTCTTTTTGTAAAAATGAGGTATTAACTTTTATTTATATTAACTTAATATTTATAAAGAAAAATGACTTTTCTCATATTTAATATGTGCATTACTTATGAATATAATCACACCTTTTACCTAATAAATAGGAACAAACTTTTTTTTGGAAAATCATAAAATGTAAATATTTTCTACAATCACACCAAATACAAAAGGGTATTTTCGCATCTCGCACACTATAACCCGGATTGACCCAAAAATGCGCCCACTCATAGATGGTGCATTGGCAGATACAACTGACCAAATTTCCCATTGATTTTTTTATTGTGGGGCTATCAACACTATGACCTTTTATGTAAATGATATCAAAATTAAAATACAACCAACAAAGACACATGTTATGAAAGCCAATAGGGGAATCATATTTGTAGAAGGAGTTGATTTGTTGAAATATCACTAACACTAAAACTTTCAAATTGTCTTTTTGTTTCCTCATTATCTCACAAATTATTGTCTACCAGTCATGTGACTAAGGAGCTTAATTTTACAGTGTTAATGCATTATACTTTTTGTGTATTACAGAATATCAAGAAAGGAACAATTATTAGACATGACACTGAGCATTAAGGACTGTACTACGTGGATGAAGTTACTCAATATAGTACTGAAATGCAAGCACATGAAACAACAGATAGGGAAGTTTGGCTTCGACACTGATCTAGAGCATCCATCATCGTGTTATTTACACCTTCTATTTCTTAAACTTTTTAAATCTAATAACCCTTTATATTGTGAGACATGTGTCTTAGCGAAAAGTCATAGACATACCTTTAAACCAAACAGTATCAAAGTTAATTTACCTTTCTCATTAGGTCACTCTGAAGTGTAGGGTCCATCACTTATTGTAGGTGGACAAGGTTTCAGATATTTTTTTAACATTTGTTGATGATTGCACTTGTGTGACAAGAGATTATTTTTGAAAAATAAGTCAGAAGTTGTGGATAAGTTAATTCAGTTCTACATGATCGAAACCTAATTTAACAAATCCATTCAAATTCTATGATCTAATAATGGGGGAGAATTTTTTTAACTCATATATGAAACTCTTTTTCAAAAGGAGAGATCAGTTCATCAAACCACTTGTACTCATACCCCCGATCTACATACCCCACAACAAGCATTAGCCAAATTTATAAAAAATAACTTTCACCTTTAACTCTTCAACCAAGGATTTTTGGATTGTCTATTTTCGCTCACATTTCAAAAATTGGTCAAACTAAATTGGATCCATGGGTTGGAAAATGTGTATTTGTAGGTTATGAAGTTTATAAAAAGGAATATATGTGTTATAACCCCAAAACTAGACACATGTTTAACACAATGAAGTGTCACTTTCTTGTAATAAAGTATTTTTATACTACTCAACTCAACGATCATGGGGAGAAGAAGCGTATGAACTCACTAAGTTGACTTCCAAAACCAATAATTTCACATGTTAAAGAAGCGAAAACTGAAAAAAACATTATTGTTGGGAAAACTTTTGATACTTCCGTATAGTCCACAGAGCGCAGTATCTCAAAATATATTCATCCTAACCTAGTGTTTTTGAGGTAAGAGAATCTGAAACTCCTGTTATTTCTACTAAACATGGTGAATATGAAACTATGGTAAAACATGTAATAAAGCAAGAGACAAAACAAGAAGAGAAATATACAAAACCTCCAAGAAGTAAGAGAGTTGTCTAACCTAACAAACACTTCCCAAAGCCGATAGCCCAAAGAAGTTCCAGATTCCCAGTAACCAACATTACAAGGAGGAGATTCCAAATAAGCTAAAGCATTTCTTATAACTTAGTGTGAAGAGGAGATCCCAACATCTATTGAGCATGTGATGACCTCAAGAAAATGGAAAATGCAATGAATGATGAAATGCAGGCCCTTTATATGTTCAAGACATGGAAGAAATGTACTCTACTAGTAGGAAAAAGGCTAATTAAAAATATACAACTACCTTCACACCATTCTTGCTTGAAAGATCCATGAAAACCAAATTGGTTCTAATAGTAGGAACATGTAAGAGCTCATTAAGAGCCAATATTTGCCAAATGTGAGCTTGAGAAGAACTTTTCCCTTTTCGAGAATTTGAGTAGTTTAGGAATCACCAAGATAAACAGTTTCTTCTCCACTACAAATTGGAGTATAGGACTTGAACGCATTTCTATTTGCACATATGTGCCTCATGGCTCCAAAGTCCATTATTCACTCATTTACATCAGCCACCAACTTCACCTGTGATATGACCACAATAATTACATCATCTTGCAACATAATTAATTTTTATTTTGGCATGATTGCCATTATTCATAGATCGATTCCTACAATTAGGAGCATGATGACCTGATTTTCCAAAATCACAAAGCAATTCTCTTTCTTTTTTAAGGCTTTATCTTTTTTGGGTTTGTAATCCTATTTAGCTCATACCTTTTCCCTTGTAGAGGATTGGCTTGAACAATGTTCTCCTTAGAGACAGTTTCCTTTCCTTTTGAAGTTTTTCAGCTCCTTCCGGCTTGCATTCTCAATCACAATATAAGTAATCAGCTCCTTGAGTGAAAAGGTTGCCTGCTAATGTTTTAAACATTGTTTGTAAGCACTCCAAGAAGGGAAAAACTTTTTAATTAGAACACTTGCAATAAACTCTTCAAGAAGAATAATATCTTCGTATTTCAAATTTTCAATGAGCTAGTGATACTCAATGAATTGGGGTAGGATGTCCTTGTCCTCCATCATTTCCCATTTGTAATATTTGCCAATTACAAATTTCTTCTTATCTACATCCTGAGTAATATATTGGTAATCAAGGATTCCCAAATGTCTCTAGCCTCTTTCTTGGAGCAATAGGCATTGAACCTATTGATCGGGTCACCAGAAAAAGTACTGAGAATACTACGCTTGCAAACTTTGTTGGCATAAACCCAACTATAAACTTGAGCAGGGGGCTCAGTTGGAGTAGCATATGTGAGTGCGCTTGCCACACCGTGCATGTCAAGAAGAGAGTACAGCCTTTCCTGCCAACGTTTGAAATTGTCTCTATTGAAACTTCAATTCTTGACACATCAAGGAAAGGCTTAGCATAGACAGGTGTAGTGGAAGAAGGAATAATAGGAGGAACGTTTCCAGAGCCTTCACATTTAGGAGGGACAACAGGAGGCACAATAGGAGGAACATTTCCGCTACCAACCATAGTGAATTATATCCTTTAAGATTGTTAGGAGTGTAGGCTAAAAACTACATCACAAACAGAATCAGAAGACAAAAGCAACGTTTGCAAAGTGGAGCCGTGCCAGACACTATACGGGAAAAGCAATAGGATTTTAATGAGAGTAAAAACCAACAGTTTTAGATAGGGAAAATTAAAAGTCATAAAATATATATGACCAAATATTATTTTTTGCATAAAAATAATAAAAGGTTTCAGAGCATAGGCTTCGCCCGCGCTCAAGGGGAGGAGGATGGAATCAAACAATTTGCACTAGAAACAGTTTTGGATCATTTCTCACATGTGTGCACGAAGTTCACTATCTCTCTCACATCTTTACAAGCTCATTAAGGAGCAACACTATAAATTAAAACAAGTCTCTTAAGTTTCTCATGTGGGATATAAGCTTTTGAAAGTAACTCAAAATGTTAATTTTTCCAACAATTTTTTTTTTTGCAAAAGGGTTCTCGTGGTTCAAAAGTTTGCAAAGAAATTAAAACATGTTTTTTCACTGAAAGTAATAATTTGACATGATATATTATAATTAATCCAACATTCTTACAACTAAACCATATTATTTAAGAATTACACATCAAAATATGAATAATTCTCGGAGATATTTTTTTATTATGATATTTAAAGTTATGAACACATTTTAATTAAAAAAATTTGTACTTCTAAAAAAACCAAAATTTATCAATAAAGTGTATTGTATTTTTATTAACTAACCTTCAAAATTCAAGTTTTAAATTGGACAAGTTTACCTTTTCTCTCATGATGTATTTTCAAATTAGGGATCATTTTTTATCATTTCTTTGATAACTTTCGAAATTGCACTACTCTTTTACATAAAATAATTACAAAATTATTTTTTTGCAATACAATCAAACGACGTAACATGATTTTTGAAGTTATCATAGTATATATTACTTATCTATTTGCATTAGGACTTGAAAAAGTCACGATAAGGTTATTCAAAAATTTTATAATCATGTTTTACGTGGGATCGACCCAAACTTACCTTATCCCTATTTTGTCTATCTCAATTTTGTTTAGCAAGAATTATAAATTTTTTGTGTCGACACCCATCAATTAACTCTTGTAAATGTAAAAATCTGCAACATCAATTACCTCTTATAAATGTAAGAAGCTGCAACAATTAAACTCCTAAAACATGATTATCTCTGTAGGGGACGCAATTGGAAACCCAACTTGAACATTATTTACAAATTGCACACTTCAATTTTTTTAAGAAAAAAGACCTTAACTAATGCACTAGCCTCGGACATCCCAACTAGGTTGGCATCTCCGACTAGCTAGATAAATAGCAAGACCAAAAAATAATATTGAAATAAAGGGTGGTGATACACAAGGAGAGTATCACTTCTCAGTTACATGATCAATATCGAAGGATCTAACTATATGTCCATAATCGTAAAACTAACGTGTCCATTTTTGCAATTAAATAAGAACCAACAGCGATGAAGGCTAGAGATAAACACATCATCATTTGATTCCAAATCACGAAATATACGATTTTCTATGTGAAACTAAAGATAAGTAGCAAAACACTCGGTAGCCCGTGTCGGAAGTAGGAACGCCAAAGAAGTAGAAAACCATATGGTGTAGAGGGGAGGACGAGGTGGATGCCCAACCAGCGTAGAGCGCTTCGCCATGTTGAGAGGCTAAACTGACAAAACATAATCACATGCATCGATTCCGTTTGATGACAAAACACACACTAGTGATCATTGGTGATCGCACGACAACCTTTTTGCATAAGGAATGATTTCATCGGTAGTACACGATCCAAGACTTCATTCTTATTATTAAAACATCAATTATTTGGAATATAATAGATACAAATTAAAAGGAAATTAACTCGAGGAAACTCTTGTGACAGAGACATTAATAAATTCAACTTGAACGATAATGTTATCATCTTTAACAAACCCTTTTGTTTCGTTGCATAGATCTTCCAAAGTCATAAATTTGGTGGAACCGATCGCTCGAGTATTCGAACAACTAAACCAGTTTTGAACTATAAAAAATCAATAAATAAATATATTAATGTAAGGAATTAATTTTTTTGCAAATTGAAATAAAATATTGCTATAATGAATACTGAAATAGAACTAACATCTTTTCTCAACACATTCAGCTTGACTTTGACTAATAACTCGTAGCTTGTATTTTGCCCACACCTTTTCATCAGGTGGAAGATTTGCTGCATTAACTAGTTCCAAAAATAATGCTAGTGAAATTCCCTTTTCATTTCCTAGTCCTTTTGGGTGAAGCTTCAACCTCCTACAAAGTGGAAAAATAATATATATATATATATATATATATATATATATATATATATATATATAAAATCTGGAATGTATGTAATTATTTGAGAATATTCATGACATACCATTCTTTTTCACATAAAAAAATAGGAGTATTAGGATAATGAAAATCGTTTCCCATCCCCGAAAAGCCTTTGAAAATCATTGTGAATGATTTATGAGTAGATTGATCGACGCAAGCAAATGTTTGCCGCTCCTGAGTTGAGGTGTGAACTACAAGAAGCTCAACTCCAAGTTCACAGAAGTCATCCACAACGTATCTTGTGAGAGTGTTCTGATTTAGTAATTCGTAACCCCATTCTTTATTCGTCACGTTGAAACATTTTATTGTTCTATCTGCCAAAAGTGTGCCATGTCAAACATTTTTGGATGTATTAGGATGAAAATAATATGTAAAAAATAAATAAATTACCATGAATAGCCAAGTATTCCTCATTACTTTTATCAAACACAAGAAATTTGAATTCTACGTGTACTTCTTGATCAGGAGAGTCAACAATAGCCAAGTTAAGGGAAATATTTTCTTGTGCATTTCCAAACAACTTCAACTTCCTGCCAATATTCATATTCCAATTAGTCATAGTCTGTATTTACTATTAAATTGAAATACAAAATGTTTGGTTTATAATCAATCTTGCCTGATGACCCTAATTTAACAAGTCGATTTTGTAGCATATATATAGGTCTGAACATGATCAAACAATACAATATGAATTTGGAAGAAAAAATAAAGTAACTATGGTAAATCACAGCACTCTCTCAACGAATCCTGATAAATATTCTCATTGAGATGACCATACGTGAGCTATTTCATTGACTTCGCTTCATTCATGACTTGCTCATGTTGAATTGTTTTTATTTTTGTTTTTCCCCTTGTCTTGTGTTTCTTTTTCCGGGCTCAACTTTTAAAAAGCCTAGTATTCAATAAAAATGAAATTATGAATTTTTTTAAACTAAATTGAATTGAACTCAATTCATTTCTTTGTAAATTTAAAATCCAAATCCGTGAGTTGAATTAAATTCAATTGAATTGAAGTGAAGTGAATTATTTACGCAAAAATGAATTATCTGAATTACTTTAAAATCCTAAAAAGCATATCTCTTATCCAAAAATACAATTTATAATAACAAAAACATACCAAGAGTAACCTTCGGCAGAGAAAACACGTGATTCATACTTTTCATTGCCATCTGACAAAACTTTGGCTAGTTTGGAGAATGACTCTATGCGTAGTAAAAAATGCTTTGGTGGAAATTTTCTTCTTTCCTTCTGAATTGAGGCTGTTTCATTTTAACTAATTATAGCCACACAATTATTAAAATTTTGAAAAAATGAAATAAATCAGAAGTTTGAAATAAAACATATACCTCCCATTTTTAGAGATGAATCTCTGGTAGTTGAATATTGGAAAACTGATGAACAAAATGGTATGACAAACGCCGCTTTATATAATTCACATTCACACATCTAAACTTTTTAATATTTAAATAAATGGCAAGTCAATGTTTTTCTTTCTTAATTTAATTATTTTTTTTATTTTTTCATGGTTATGCTCACATAAGCACCACGACAAATTGGAATTATTAAGCTTTTAATAATAAAAGTTACCAGTTGTCGAGGTTTCAACTTGGGAGCTGCCTTATGTTCCGTTTGTCAATTGCAATTTCGATGTAGTTGTCTATCACGACGAAGCTAAGATTTTTTATATGTGGTCTCATTATTCGTAATGTTGAAGGTAATTTTGTGGGGGTTAAGTTGGGATGGTTAAACTTCTCATGTTCCATGTTAGAGGAAGAAGCTTTTTCTGTTCGTGAAGCTTTATCTTGGTTGAAGAATCTTTATTTTTAACAGGTTGTCATTGAGATAGATAATATGATTATGTTTAATTCGTTATTTCAGTATGAACCATTCTATTTGTATTTTGCTCTTATTGTTTCAAATTGTTGAATGTTGGTTCAAAATTTTACCTCGATCATTTTTAGTTTGATTTCTAGAAACATTAATTTGATAGTGCATACAATTACTAAAGCCGTCCATTTTGATATCTTTTTTATGTTACTCATTTATTTCAACCTATTTAATCTACGGTCATTTTTCTAAAAAAATATAATAATAAAATAAAAAATAACATTTTTCTTAATGAAAGTGAAGCGGAAAAGAATAGACCCATTCGATGAAACCGCCCAACCAAACTTTAACATCTTATGTCACTTTGATAGATATGTACCAACATACTAATTAAATTAAATTTATATATATGACACTAGTTCTAGAACATAAAATATAAGGTTTGACCTTAGTTTTATAAAGTTAAATTTTAGAACATAATGTCGGAA
>CATIWQ010051733.1:0-15284 GCA_949673415.1 Euphorbia schlechtendalii | reverse complement strand
CATTTTTCGTGCTATGCTTTCTTTTCTTTTTTCACTCAATGAATGGTTGCAGTTTCTGCTCCGTACCATTCCTCACCTTTTGCATAACTCATTGGTTATCCTCTCTTTCTTTTGATTTTTCACTTAATACCCTCATCCTTTTTTGATCAAGTTCAAAGTATTATGGCTGTAGTTTCCCTACACTTTAAACACACTCAATACTTATAGGACTTATTCGAGATTTGCATATAAAACTCATAGTATGAATACCATTAGATATTAATCTATTTAAACTTATCGAAAGCATTAAACTAAAATTATGTAACTTATACTAATTCATGTTGCATCGAAATATATATCAAAACTTACTTGGAATGTTGCTCTCAAATGTTGCTCACCACTCATCCTTGCCAATTTGGTAAATGTTGTGCTACTAACGCTCAAATTCAACATGCGATCAATTTTTCAACTAACATCAAACTTGTAAAACCTAACACTCACAATAACCTTGGATAATGGTTAGTAAAGTATAAGAAATGATAATGTAATCATTGCACAAAAATCAACAAAAATTTTCAAATTCTTCGATTTTTGAATTTTATTATTTTTTTTGGATTTTACGGGACTTTTATAAATGCCCCCCACACTTAAAGAACACAATGTCGTCATTGTGAGACATTTAATAAAAATCTAAACTAACAATTAAAACTAGTCTAAAAATTATTGAAAGAGAAGATAAAGTAAGAAAAGAATAAACCCGATCTATTGTGAAGGAGAATCCGGTGGACTAGGAGTGAATTGACAATTTTTCTTTCTAAAGAATGATAGTAATTTTTGAAGCATCAATTTATTACTTTTCTTTAGAATCTTCATGTCTTTCTTCATAACTCCAAGTTTAGCTTGGCAATTATCCAACTTAAGTTGCATGATAGCTTTCCAATCTTCCAGAGCCTCTTCGTCTTCATCTTCTTCTTCTACTTCGGTCATCGGGGCTTTTCCTCTTCAATGGATGATGGATGGTTTTAATGGACCGATGAAATTCTTGAGTCAAATTGAGCTTCTTGGTGCGGTTGGAGTAGGAATAGAAAGAATAAACACCATTGTGCTCTTGGAGTAATCCAGTGTTCTTGAAATAGTTTCCATCCATAAACCAAAACTACTCACCCGGTTGTTAAACATAGGGGAGTTCACCTCTTGCTCCCAAGACTATGGCGGTGATAATTTCGGCCGCTCCAATTTTACTCCTCATGCTCGTCAAGTTCTTCTTCATCATATCCCAAATTATATCCACAATTTTCGCTTTTTGCTTCATCATAGCGCATGAGAGAACAAACAAGTCCTTCTTTTGAACTTTAGTTTCTCGACTCGATAAAATGCTGAAGTGGAAAGGTATTTGTGGAGAAGGAGAATACATTCATCCTTAATGAGTTTGTTAGGATAATTTTTGGGATCGAAGACTCTCTTACCCGATAAATTTACCCAAACTCGATTAGGTTGAAATGAGTCCGTCATGCTTGATGAGTTGACAATCTCGAAACCAAACCAATCACCCATCATCTCCCTTGTGACAGTGTATTGCTGCCCTTGATTTCAAAACTATATCACCCTCTTTCTTGAATCTTCATAATCGAATGTCACCAAACACTCGAGAATCCAATCTCGATTTTGTGGAAATCGCATACCCACAAATTTCGAAAGACCAAGAATGGAAAGGTAGACTTCCATCTCTTATCAGAGATTTAGAGTTTCCAAGAAAACCAAATCGAGGAATATCATCCCGGTGATATCCAATTTGCTTAGTTTTTGGAATCTCTTGCCCTCTTCTCTTGTCCTTAACAGGAAAGGACAATCAAATTCATCTTGAATTGATTGTGCTCCTCTCTTTTAGGCTACTCTTTTCACACGAGGCATATTGATTTGAAGAAAAAAGATTGAAAAAGGTTTAGATGCTTTGATGTAGAAGATGAGAATTTCAGAAATTTGAAGGGTTATTTAGATTGTGTGGTGGCCAGGGTTCAACTTGGACCTTTTTATAGAGGTATATTGGGTATCTAATTGGTCATAAATGGGATTATAGCCGTTTGGGGTTAAAACTAGCCGTTAATGGCGGTTTCAGCCATCTATCGCGTGTCAGTTCACAATCTGTAACGGTTATAATTCTGCAGTGTCACGATCGTGAAGGCCAGTCGCGATCGTGACTCTCCTCACGAAAGAAACAAGAAGTTTTTCTACCCAGTGGTCATGAGCACGAAGTATGTCGCGACCGCGAGCCTCTTAGTTCTCCAAATTTCTTCAATTTTTAGACTTGCACCTATAAAAACTTAAAAACACAAACACAAACACAAACTTTGTTAAATATAAACAATAAATATTTACTATAATACCTTGAGAATTCATGGTGAAGATAGCAATTGAACATCAACGTCTTATTGTTCAAATTTATTTTCATTTATATAAAAACAAAGACTTACAAACTAACAATAAAACACAAACAAACAAACAAACAATTAAACACATAACACATAACACTAAAATCTACCTATACAAGATTCTAAATCGAAAAGAAAAGAAAACTATTCAGTCAGGAGATAAAGATTCAATCATCTGATCAATCTTATACCGTGACTGCTGCAGATCCTTTTCAACATCACATACCAAAATATGGATATTGTTGATCTTGCAATGAATAGAGATTTGTTCTTCTATTAATTTGTTCAACTTCCTTTTTATATTTGTCGATCTACTTCCTTCTTTCCTTGCAATTTCCCTTTCTTTCTTCTTATACGCTTCAACTCGTTCGTCCCACGATTTCCAATCATAGGTTACCCCATTTTCTCCAATACACTTAGTTAGAAATCCCTGTTTGAAGAAAATTTCTGTATTTAATTCTAGAATTTCATCTTCATCAATAAAGACTTCTCCACAACTTGGTAATCTCCCAATTTGTCCTAACAAATTTGCCATAGTCCGAAACCCATATGCTATCCTTCCAATATTAATTGCGGAAGACATAAGAGTCTCCATCATAATCCCCGATACGTCTACAAGCATGCCATTCTAGACTACTTCTAAAATAAACAATTCTTCAGGAATGATAGTGTCAGAACTAGTTCTACCGAAAAGTGCACTACTTAGATAGAAGTGTAACGCGAGCAAACAGGGGTCTCGAATCCACCAGCTATAGGTAGAGTCCTGTTTGTATTCGTTTTTTCCAATAAGGCGATTCCATGTTCGTAGTGGATCCTAACCAGGAAGCATTTTGTTGTTACAATCTTTTGGAAAGCCCAAGTTTTGCTCCAATTTCTTCCTTGACAGTTTATATTTCTTTCCTTGATGTCGATACTCCAAACAATTAATCTTAGAATTCAACCACACTTGCGAAATCAGCATTTCCTTACAATTATCTTCACTGTTCCTAATATTCATAGAGGAGTAGAGAACGAAAGTTAGGATTCCAAGGTAATACATTACCCTTTCATAAATTCCTAATTGAATGAAACTATTCTTATGAATGACATAAGAACTAGTGAAATCTACATCCCTAATGGTTTCAAAATGATCACCTTCCTCTTGGGAATGAATTGGAAAAGGTGCTTCATACCATTCTTGCAGATCTGAAGGAGGAATAAGAATGGATTTGTTTGAGTGAACCATTTTGATGAAAATGATTGATTGATTTCAAGGTTTCAGAATAGAAATTTTTGATTGAAAGAGAAGGAATTTCGGATAACTGAAGTGAAGAGTTATGAGAATCACAACCTATATGTAGAATAAGAGAAAAACTATTGAAAAACTACCCAAAACTACTGCAGTTATTGAACGCGTCGCGATCGTGATCCTAAGTCACGAGTGTGATTAATAGAATTTTTTGAAAACAGAAAGTTTGTAGAGGAATTCGCGAGCACGATAGACAGTCGCGAATGTTAATAGGAAAAATAGAAGAAAATCTTCTATTTGTCAAGAATTAAGACGGAAAATTATTGTGAATCACCCCAAAGATGATTATTTCATAATCTTTTCACATCAAGAATGAAATTTAGAAAATTGTATGGTATAGGGAATAAAAACAAACAAATAAAAATTTTAGAACTTACTTGCTTCCCCGAAAATATCCTTAGAACGCGATTGCCTTCCCCGGTAACGGCGCCAAAAAACTTGTTCGCCACTTTTCTACTAATAAGTTTAATAACTTATTCACAAGACATGGCTACACTTATTTTGCAAGGCTTATCCTAATAATAATGCCAAAAACTTGTTCACGTAAATTGTAGGTGTTGTCAATACCTCTTATCAAATAGAAAAATGATGATAACAGTAAGTATACAGTTGCGATGTAGTTTTAAAAGATATCGAACCCACAAAGAAGGAATCAAGTCTAAAGATCAACAACGGAAAAACAAAGTAAAAGAAAATAAAAATGGATTAGATATTTTTGGTTAGGAAGTTTAGAATGAAAAATTGAGTAGATATAGATGTGATAGATTAGAGACTCTAAATACATAGATTTTCACTACAGACAAGCATAGCAGAGAAAACAGGAAAGTTCAACAAAGATGTTGCGATGCACTATATTAATCTAACAAACCCGGTTCAACACACTTAGATGTTCAATGATTTACCGCAGAGAAACACATGAAATAATTTTTCTAAACCTAGCGCAAACGAGATAAGACTATTATATAAACCTGGACAACGTCATTACTATGCTTAGTACGGGTCACTCTCACATAGCCACATTTAGCAAGTTACCATTCTAAAAATGTTGGCTCACTAAACAGCGTTATATCACAGATCCAATGATTATACATGATATTGTTAACCCTGAAACTACTCTTAAAATTAACACCAACACATATAACTTGATTAACATAAAAGACTTAGCATGAATTACGCATTATGACACATAGATATATCATAAACTTCGAAGTAGAAAGTATAAGTAGAAAGAAAAGCAAAGTTGTAAGGTATGCAAGTGAAAGCTAAAGTTGATCAAATCGTATCCACTCTCTAATGGGAGTCGTCTATTCCCGCAATTCCTGTGTCTGCTTTGAATTCAGTCTCTGCCCATACAGAACCTCCGCTAGGATGCTATTCTTTGTGAATATCGAACAAACGTATATTGAAAAATGAAAACTTTTATTGATAAGCGATTTGCAAGTACACTTATGCAACAATCGCTCGAGAATATAGAGAAATCTAGTGATCGAAACAAGGATTCGAATCACCTAAACATTTTCTTGCCAACACTTAAGAACGTAGCGAATTTAACTACACACACACACACACTATATTTAACTCTTTATTTGCACTCTAATGCTTTTCCTTCTGGTGTGTCACCACACTACACGAAATTATGATGGATTAGAGCCCTATTTATAGAGTTCGAAGGGTTACGTCTATCCAAATGAAGGGTTGTGTCCATTGGTGAAAGATTGCATCTCTTCATTGTGATTGGTTGATAACCTTTGATGTCATCCATAATAGATAGGCACATTTTCATGATTGGTTGACTTCTGATAGGTGTCTTATCGTTGGTAGTTAAAGGCAGTTGATGACGGTTGGTCACGCTTATTTGGAGGTTATTAGCTAAGAAGATAGAACTAGAAAACCATCAAATTCGTGACCGCGATGTACATGTCACAACCGTGAATCTTTGATTGGTGGACTTCCATTTCTGAAGTGAACAAGTCGCAACCGCGAATGAATGTCATGACTGTGAATTGAGTTTTTCTTCAGAAATCTCCTTGTAACTTAACCGATCTTCGACAGCTTCGATCCTAAGCCAAATCTTTCAGTTCCACGCATCTTTTTACACCTTTTTCACTCTTTTTTCATAGAATTCCACTTTAGATCATTTCACTCTTTCTTCACTCAGCAGCAGATCTCATACATCATCAAATTTTAACTTCGTATTATTCTCCGAACTACTAACTGCTATAACTGTAGTGTTCCAGCTATCTGGTAGAGATGACAAGAGAATTAAAGCATGAACTTCATCATCAAATTCAATTTCCACCGAACCTAACATGGTTGTTACTGTGTTAAGTTCATTCAGATGTCCAAATATTAACATAATCTTGGAATTCTTGAAGTAGAAGATGATAGATGTGTTAGACATGGTGTATGCCCTAGAGGCAATTAGGGCGGTATGTCTTAATTAGTTATAATGTACAAATGGTTTCAGATTAATAATAATAATAATAATAATAATAACAATAATAATCAAGACATCTTTGTTGCTTATCCATGTTTTCTTTTCTTATTTATGTATCTCGCTGGTATCATATATGTATAGTATTATGTATATACACATTGATAAGATAAAGTTCGTGACTACTTCATATCGTAAAATTGGAAGGACATAGTGGGAGCTATGTGGATACTATGAATAGTCTAAATATCCATAGTCATAGTTTCTGTTAGTTAATCAAGATAGTAATTGAACATGCATAGATAGCAAGTCGGAATTTCAAAAACTTAAAATTTACTTGAGAATCACCTAAGCATGTCATGATTGTTATAATCTAGGGTAAGATGTTCCATAGATGCTATTAGGCTTTTAAAACATATAAAAGAAACCTAGCATCTTAAAGAGAAAAGCATTACCAGTTGATGCTTGCTTGATCTCTCTTTTGGTTGCGGCATTCCCTTTCGAGCAGTTTTGATAGCATAAGCTTCAAAACTAGGACAGCCTCTATGACTTGATCCACACAGATCTTCACCGACCAAAATCTTGAAGTGGTAGAACCCGTCGATTAATAGCAGTTGCTAGACTACTTGTAAATCAACCCGAAAATCTGAAACAGAAGGCTCACTTAAATTTAGAGCCTTCTAAAAGAACTCTTCAAATTGTTTGGAAAAACTCGTGGAGGATCTCACACAACAAAAGAAGAGGAGAAAGAAATCAAATAGAAATAAGATTGAAGCCTTTTTGTGTATATGAATAATCAAGCTTTGAATGCCTATTTATAGGGAAAAATGGGGGAGTGTTAGACTCCCCCTTTTACTCTACATGGGATGGGATAAACCCATTTCATGTATAGCAGGTCAACCATGCCGGTCATGGTGACCCACGGGTTGACCTACGCACCTCTTGAGGGAAGCCCTATTGGGCTTCCTTCATATGCCGCAAGCTTGGGTATTTTCAGTAGAGACCTAGTCCATAGGTTCTTTACATAGTCTGATAAAGACCCAAAGTGTGAGCTCATAGGATCTCGAAGTATATAGCCGCTGGAGATTAACCTAAACTTGGTTTCCCACCTAGGAACCTTTAGGCTTACTGTTCTAAACTGTTATGGAACGCATAGCTCTAGACGATCAAATGGGCTTTCTAGCAAATGCGTATGATCCCTCGATACTTGGAAGGTCATGTGCTTGTGACTTGATCCGGTTTTGCAATATTAACCAGTATAATACACTCCTTCCATCAGGTTAAGTACCATTCAGTTTATTAAGCTTGGATTAAGTGTCAGCTCATGTAATAGCCGTAGCTATCCTGGAATTAAACTTGTTTATGTAAAACACCACTTAGTGATTTTGTATATTGATTGACTGGAAACCTGTTCCATCAATTATATACTCTTTTCAGAGCTTTATGAGTGTGTTACTTCAACAAGGGGCCCTAAGGTACATCTCCATTATATTACTTTATCAGGATCGATGGATCCCATCTTGACTACACAGCTTACCAACATGTGATCATCGCTATACCCATAATCTCCCCTTGTCATCATGATCACCAGGGTATGAATAAGTATGACCCAAAGTATAACAACTCCTACATAAGGTAACTAGTATCTCATGGATACTGTAATAAGACATGACTCCAACACATGGATACAGTTATATCTAAGTATCTGTCTTATGGCAGTCTCCAATGTGTTACCCAAATACATTCATGTGTTAACTCAAGTTACCACCTTTAGCTCATGAAATCGACTGCTTGGAACTAATCCAAGGAGTAAACCTACACATGCTAGTCTATCTAGTCTCAATGGAACTATGACTAGGGATATTTAGACTATTCATAGTAACACGTATATGCAGTTCTCACTCCACATAGCTCCCACTATGTCCTTGCACTTTTATGCTATGAATTAGTCATGAACCTGATTTTCATCAATGCGCATATACATATCTAAATATATATGATACCAGCGAGATACAAATAAAAGGAAGCACTAATAAATAATAAAATGCCAATGATTATTATTAATAATTTAAAACTATTTGTACATTATAGCTAATAAAGACATATTTCCCTAATTGCCTCTAGGGCATATATTATGTCTAAAAATCTCCCACTTGCACTAGAGCCAATTAGCCATGTGCTTTATACCATACTCGTTAACATGCTGGTCATGCTTAACTTGAGTCAATGGTTTGGTTAGCCCATCCACTAGATTCGGATCTGTTGAGACATATTCTAAGCTTATATCTTTCCTGGCTACTATCTCTTGAATGAGATGGTATTTACTAAGTACATGTTCATTTTTCTAGCAAGACTGTGGTTCCTTTGCTTAAGCAATAGTCCCATTGTTATCTCAATAGACCGCTATTGGATTTACAATGTCGGACACTACACCAAGATCACCAATAAATCTCTTAAGCTAGACAACCTCATTAGCCGCTTCTGAAGCAGCTATTACTCAGATTCCGTGGTTGAATAAACAGTCGTATCATGTTTGAAACACTTCCAAACAATTGCCCCTCATTTAAACGTAAACACATAACCTGACTTAGACTTATATTCATCCTTGTTAGATTGAAAACTTGCATCATTGTATCCCTTTAAAGTGAGATCACCTTCTCCCTAAACTAAAAACATATCCTTAGTTCTGCGTAAGTACTTGAGGATAGTTTTAATGACCATCTAGTGCTTCTCACCTAGGTCAGATTGAAATCTGCTCATCATGCTCAACGGATGTGAGGTGTCAGACCGAGTGTATACCATAGCCTACATGATGGACCTTACCGATGAGGCATAAGGTATTCCATTCATTTGTAGTCTCTCTTCTTGTATTCTCAGACACTCAGATTTAGAAAGGTTAATCCCTAGCACCCTTTAAATCTATCTCAGTAAATCTTTATACCAAGTATAAAAATAGCTTATTGGAAAACTTCTTTGACAACCACATCTTAACTATTTGAAAAAATGGAATATCGTTTCCTATTAATAATATGTCATCAACATAAAATATAAGTAGAATGATCGCACTCCGACTAGCCTTTATATATACAGAGGGCTCACTAGCATTCATAACAAAACCAATTTCTCGGATTGTCTCATCGAACCTAATATTCCAACTCCTCGATGCTTGCTTAAGTCCATAAATGGACTTCTGTAACTTGCATACCTTAGAACCATCCTTAGATTTGAAACCCTTAGGATGTGTCATAAAACATTGATAAGTGTATAATTACACTTATTATCATGATATTTTTATATATAAAACGATATGGTTTAGAGTCATTTTATACTTCATATAAAAGATTTCATGTCGTATGTAGTTGTTTTTTATACAAGTGTAGAAACTAGGTGAATCTTGGGAGTGAAATGATCAAAAGTGGAATTCTATGTAAAAAGAGTGATAAAGGTGCAAAAAGATGCGTGAAACATAAAGATTTGACTTCGGATCGAAGTTGTCAAAGATCAGCAAAGTTGGAAGGAAGATCGTGACACCTATTCGTGGTCACGACTTGTCACTCTTCATAAATAGAAATCTACCGACCAATGTTCATGATCGTGATATGGGATTCACGATCACGACTAGTGATGGTTATTGGTTTTATTTTTTCAACTACCAACCACCGAATAAAAATGATCAACCACCATCAACTGCCATCAACTACCAAACGAAAAGACACCTTTTGGAAGTCAACCAATCATGAAAAGGTACCTTTCCATTGTGGATAAGGATAAGACTTTGCAT
The DNA here is from genome assembly GCA_949673415.1 of Euphorbia schlechtendalii. Classification (NCBI taxonomy): domain Eukaryota; kingdom Viridiplantae; phylum Streptophyta; class Magnoliopsida; order Malpighiales; family Euphorbiaceae; genus Euphorbia; species Euphorbia schlechtendalii. Next base: position 5,373 of record CATIWQ010051733.1, on the reverse strand, counting down.
CTAATCACAATGAAGTGATGCAGTGTTTCACCAATAGACACGACTCTTTATTTGGATAGATGCAACCCTTTCATACTCTATAAATAGTGCTCAACATTCATCCATTTCGTGGAATGCATGGGTGGTGCACATGGTAGATGTGTATGGATAGATAGAGAGTATAAATTGTATAGATTTCTCTAGTTCATAGTGTTAGTGAGAAAAATGTTTAAGTGATTCGATACTTATTTTGATCACTAGATTTCTTTACAAATTTGGGCGATTATTGTATGAGTGTAATTGCAAAGCCCTTATTAATAAAAGTTTTCATTCTTCAACATTCATTTATTCGATATTCACAAAGAATAGCATCCTAACGGAAATTCTGTATAAGTGGAGACCGGATTCAAAGTCGACATAGGAATTGATGACTCTCATTAAATAGTGGATACGGTTTGATCAATGTTAGCTTTCACTTGCATACCTTACAACTTTACTTTATTTCCTTCTTATACTTTCTATTTTGAAGTTTATGATAGGTCTATGTGTCGTAACGAGTATTTCGTTTTGCGTCATTTATATTAATCAAGTTATATGCTTTCAAGTTGACTTTAAGAGAAATTTTAGGGTTAACAAGATTGTATATAATCACTGGATCTGTGATTATAATGCTGTTTAGTGAGCCAACATTTTTGGAGTGGTAACTTGCTAATGAGAGTGACTCGTGCTAAGAATAGTATTAATGTTATCCAGGTTCTTATAAGTATCATAATTCGTTTACCCTAGATTTAGAAAAGTCATTTCATGTGTTGCTCTGTAGTGAATTATTGAATATTTAGGTGTCTAGAACCGTGTTTGTTAAAGTTATCTAGTCTACAAAATATTCTAGATGATTTTGCATATTTTTCTCCACTATACTTGCTCTTAGGGAATATCTATATAGTTTGCATCTTTTCTAATCTGTGTATGCATCTATCCGTTCATCTATCCATCATTCCAACTCTCCAATATAAATTATCTTATTTTCTTTTATTCCGTGACTCTATTTGGTCCTTAGAATCGAATTCCTTCCCTGTGGGATCGATATCTTTTAAAACTACATCGAAACTGTATACTTGCAGTGGTCTCCAATTTTCTATTTGATAAGCAGTATTGACAACACCTGTTCGTATTTATCTTATCGGTAGGAAAGTGGGGAACAAGGTTTTTGGCATCTTTATAGAATATAAGCCTCTCATAATTGTTAGAGTCAAAACAATATGTACCTATACGAGTTGATATCAAATTCAAAGAAGACGCAGGAATTGTGAGAATCAACCACTCCCATTAAAGAGTGGATACGGTTTAATCAACTTTAGCTTTCACTTGCATACCTTACAACTTTGCTTTGCTTTCTACTTATACTTTCTATTTCAAAGTTTATGATATGTCTATGTGCCATGATGTGCATTTCGTGTTGAGTCTTTTATATTAATCAAGTTGTATGCTTTTGAGTTAACTTTAAGAGTAGTTTTGGGGTTAACGAGATTGTGTATAATCACTAGATCTGTGATTATAATGCTATTTAGTGAGCCAAAATTTTTGGAATTGTAACTTGCTAAATATCTTTGTTAATTTTGCATATTTTCTTTGCTATACTTGTTCGTAGGGTTAATTTATACCGATTCCTTCTACTCTAATCTATCTATTCATTTATCCATTTAACTACCAATCATACCGATTCCTGTTGATCTTTAGAACTGGTTTCTTCCCTATGGGATTGATATCTTTTAAAACTACATCGTAACATTATACTTGCAGTGGTCACTATTTTTCTATTTAGATAAGCGGTATTGGCAATACCTGTTCATATTTTGAACTCTTATCTTATCGGTAGGAAAGTAGGAGACAAGGTTTTTGGCTTCATTATAGAATATAACCTGTCAGAGTCATTAGAGTCAAAACCTTGCGAACACACACCTGTTGATGTTTTGGGAATAATGATGAAGACACTTATGTCTACCGTATAAAATCCCGGAATGATAGAAAATGGGTGTCGAACGATGGCGAACTTGTTAGGTCAGATTGGGAGAATGCCTTATGCCACAAAAATCTTTACTAGTGAAGATGTGATTCTGGAGTTAACAATGGAAGTCTTCTATGAGTATGATTTTCTAGTTAGGTGCATTAGAGAAGATAGAATAAACTATGATTGGAGATCATGGGATAAAAGGGTGGAAGATGACAAGCACAGAGAGAGAGAAAGGCATAAGAGGAAGAGCGTAAAATCACCAATCTCCGTGGAAGTTGAATGAACTCATGGAGGTGCAAATTTCAATCCATAGGAAAATTGACGATATTCATACTCTGATGTTGAGCGAGATCAAATGGAATCTTATTATAAGATAGACTTAATGATAGACTCGCTTACCTCTGAATAAATTTCATCTTTTCATTTAGATTTAGGAATTGTGTATAGTTTGTTTCTGTTTGTTGTTTCTTAGTTTGTCTTAGTTTGTTTGTTTGTTTGTTAATGTTTTATATAAATAAACTTTTATTTTTAACATGTTTTTCTATGTTATTTTAGGTCTAAGTCTAAAAATTAAGAATTAGAAGGATTTAAGAAGTTCATGATAACCACACAGATCGCGTCCGTGAAAATTTGCAGTTAAACCTTCTGCCATTGTTGTGAAGAAAGTCACGATCGTGACATGGGAACAATATTACCATTACAGATCGTAGTTTAACACGCGATAGATGTCCGAAATTGCCAATAACGGCTAGTTTAAAGGATAAATGGGTATATTGACTATTTTGGCCAATTAGAGACCTTTAAGAACTCTATATATAGGTCTAAGTTGAACCCTATCCACCACAACTTCTACAAAGCATACAAAATTTCTGAATTCATCTCTATTCTTCTACATTCAAAAACTCTTTTAAACCTTTATTTCAAAACACCAATATGCCTTGTGTTAAGGTAGCCGCAAATAGAAGAGAAGTTCCGAATTATCAATAAGAATACGGTTGTCTTTTTTCGATTCCATCATGTAAAGAAGGGAACAGATTCCAAGTTTTGAATAAATTGGAAATCAATCTGATGATTTTTCTTGATATAGTTTTCTTGGAGACTCTAGGACTCCATGAACATATGGGGATGTATCTTGCTGATTTGGGTTTAAGCTGATTTGTGGAGATGAGATTTCCACAAAATCGTGATTGGATTGTGGAACGTTTAGTGACATTTTGAGGATAAGAAGAACAGGGTGATTCAATTTCACAACTAAGGATGCCATTACACCATCACAAGAGAGATAATGAGTAATTGGTTTGGATTCGAAATGGAAAATTCATCAAGCATGATGGATTCTTTTCAACCAAATCGAGTTTGGCAGATTTGATTGGTAAGAGGGTCTTCGATTCCAAAAATTCTCCCAATAAACTTATTAAGGATGAGTGCATTCTTCTACTTCACAATTACCTCTCCACTTTGGTATTTTATCGAGTAGAGAACACCAAAGTCTAAAAGAAATATTTGTTTATTCTTTCTTGCGCTTTGATGAACCAAAAAGTGAAATTCGTGGATATTATTTGGGATATGATGAAGAAGAATTCTACGTGCATGAGGAATAAGATTGGAGTAGCCGAAATTATCACCGCTATCATCTTGGGTATAAGAAACGAACTCCCTTATGTCCAAAGACTGGGTGAGTACTTTCGTTATATGGATGGGAATTATTTGAAGAATACTGATCTTCTACAAGTGAACAATGGTGTATATTCTTTCTACTCTTATTCCACCCACACCAAGAAACTAATCTTGACTAATGAAGATTCTTCCGTTGGACCATTTAATCCTACTGCTAGATGTCATCATGGAAAAGCTCCAATGATTGAAGAAGAAGATGAAGAAGAAGAAGATGAAGGTCCAAAAAATTGGAAGGCGAGCATGCAACAAAAATTGGACAATTGCCAAGCGAAACTTGGAGTAATGAAGAAAGACATGAAAATTCTAAAGAAGATTAATAAATCGATGCTTCGAAAATTACTATCTTTCTTTAGAAAACAAAATTGTCAATTCACTCCTATTCCCTTGGATTCTGCTTCTCAACAGACGGGTTTACTCTTTTCTTTTCTTTACTTTTCTTTTAAAATTTTTAGACTAGTTAGTTTTTCATTTTAACTAAAATGTCTCACAATGAGGACATTATGTTCTTTAAGTGTGGGGGGGCATTTGTAAAATCCCAAAAATTCAAAAAAATTAAATAAAATTAAAAAAATTGAAGAATATAGAAATTTTATTGACTTTTGTGTTATTTATACATTATCCATACCTATACTATACTAACATATGTTCCAAGGTTATTGTAAGTGTTAGGTATTACAAGTTTAATGTTAGTGCATATTTCGAACAAAATTTTTGTTTCGAGTATGAGTGTTTATGGCACAACATTTATCAATTGGCAAGGATGAGTGATGAGTAACATTCAATAGCAACATTCCAAGTAAGTTTTGATATATATTTCAATGCAGCATGAATTAGCATAAGTTATATAGTTTTAGTTTAATGCTACTGATAAGTTAGTAGTGGAGTTATATCTAGTAGTATTCTTACTATGAGTTTTATATGCTATTCTTGAATAAGTCCTATAAGTATTGAGTATGTTTAAAGTGTTGGGAAATTATAGCCATAATACTTTGAAGTGATCAATAAAGGATGAGGGTATTAAGAAAAAATCAAAGAGAGGATAACCAATTAGTTATGCAAAAGGTGAGGAATGGTATGGAGTAGAAATTGCAACCATTCAATGGGTGAAAAAAAAGAAAAAGTAGCATAGCACGCAAAATGGGTGTAAAGTAGGAATATGTACTTAAAAAACAGATACTTGAAAGAAAAAAATGAGAGAAAGTGGTATGGAGCATAAAATGCAACCACTAAGAGTGTTTTAGCATCCTAGGTTACCTAAAAATGCCTTGAGATCAATATTTTCAAAGTGTGCTTCTTTTGTCCTTTATACTTTATACTATGCTTAAGAGAAGAAAATATTCAAGCAAGAATATAACACTTATATGAAGATGCGATTCGATTGACCCTCCATTAAGAGTAAAGGTATGCAACTAGACTATGTAAATTGCACATTACTAATTTGTGAGAAATTTTGAACACTTTACTTGAATCTTATGCAATGTGGGAATGTGGTACTCATTAGACCTGTTTGCGGGCCAGGCTTGGACATTTATTTTTTAAAAAAGCCCGACCCGAGCCCGAGCCCGTCAAAGCCCGAAGATTTATGGGCCAGGCTTAGTTTTTATATAAATATTCGAGCCCAGGCTTAGTTTTTAAGAATATATATTTTATCCTATTAAATTTGTATACTTGATTACCATATATGTTACTAAGTATTAGAGATTTTA
>CATIWQ010051719.1:0-14351 GCA_949673415.1 Euphorbia schlechtendalii | reverse complement strand
TTTATACTTTATACTATGCTTAAGAGAAGGTAATATTCGAGTATGCATATAACGCTTATATGAAGATGCGATTCGGTTGACTCTCCATTATGAACAAAGGTACGCAACTGAGCTATATAAATTGCACATTACTGATTTGTGGAAATTCCAAACTTCTTGAAATCTTTTGCAACCTGGAATGTGGTACTCACTGTAATAGTCTTTCGCCAATAAGGTACGACTTGTTTACCAAATTTATACATTTCTGTTGAATTTACATTGAGGACAAGGCAAAAGTTAAGTGTGGGGGTATGATAAGTGTATAATTATACTTATTATCATTATAAATTTATACAATAAACACTATAGTTTAAGTCATTTTTATACTTCATGTAAAAGATTTCACGTGGTATGTAGTTGCTTTTGATGCAAATGCATATACTAGGTAAATCTTGGGAGTAAAATGAGTTAAAGTGGAATTCTATGAAAAAAGTGTGAAAAAGGTGCAAAATGATGCGTGGAACTTAAAGATTTAGCTTAGAATCGAAGCTGTCGAAGATCGGTGAAATTACAAGGAGATTTCTGAAGAAAACTCAATTCATGATCGCGACAATATCTCGCAATCGTGACCTATTCACTTCAGAAATAGAAATCTGCCAAACAAAGATTCGCGGTCGCAACTTGTGTATCGTGATCGCGACATGGACGGTTTTCTAGTATTATCTTCTTAACTATCAACCGCCAGATAAGCATGATCAACCGCCAACGAACAGACGCCTATCAGGAGTCAACCAATCATGAGAAGGTGCCTATCCATTGTGGATTAAATCAAAGCCTCTCAACCAATCACATTGAAGAGATGCAATCTTTCACCAATGAATGTGACTCTTCGTTTGGATAGTCGCAACCCTTCAAACTCTATAAATAGGGCTTCATATCCTCACAAATTTTGTGCATGGTGCAACACCAAAATTCAAAGGTGGCATTAGAATTAGAAAAGTGAGAGATATAGTGTGTGTATAGTTAGATTTGCTACGTTCTTAAGTGTTAGCGAGAAAATGTTTAAGTGATTCATATCCTTGTTTCGATCACTAGATTTCTCTATATTCTCGAGTGATTATTGTATAAGTGTACTTGCAAATCACTTATCAATAAAAGTTTTCGTTCTTCAATATTTGTTTGTTCGATATTTGCAAAGAATAGCATCCTAGCGGAGGTTCTGTACTGGCCGAGACCGAATTCAAAGCAGACGCAGGAATTGCGAGAATTGACGACTCCCATTAAAGAGTGGATACGGTTTGATCAACTTTAGCTTTCACTTGCATACCTTACAACTTTGCTTTTCTTTCTACTTATACTTTCTAATTCGAAGTTTATGATATGTCTATGTGTCATAATGTGTATTTCGTGCTAAGTCTTTTATGTTAATCAAGTTATATGCGTTGGCGTTAATTTTAAGAGTAGTTTCGGGGTTAACAATATCGTGTATAATAATTGGATTTGTGATATAACGCTATTTAGTGAGCCAACATTTTTGGAATGGTTACTTGCTAAATGTGGCTATGTGAGAGCGACCCGTACTAAGCATAGTATTGATGTTGTCCAGGTTTATATAACAGTCTTTTCTCGTTTGCGCTAGGTTTAGGAAAGTTATTTCATGTGTTGCTCTGCGGTGAATTATTGAACATCTGAGTGTGTCGAACCGGTTTGTTAGATTAATCTATTGTGTCATAACACCTTCGTTGATCTTGCATATTTTCTTTGCTATACTTGTTCGTAGTGAATAATCTATTAATTTAGAGTCTCTAATCTATCACATCTATATTTGCTCAATTTTTCGTTCTAATCTTCCTATCCATAAAAATCTCTAATCTATTTTTATTTTATTTTACTTTATTTCTTCCCTAGTTTATCTTTAGACCTGGTTCCTTCCCTGTGGGTTCGATATCTTTTAAAACTACATCGCAACTGTATACTTGCAGTTATCATCAATTTTCTATGTGATAAGAGGTATTGACAACACCTACATTTATTTGTGAACAAGTTTTTGGCACAAGTTATCCAATAGTTCACGAGATTTTGGAACCATTATTCATTAAACTTATCAGTAGAAAAGTGGTGAACACTGATCACTTATCTAGTCTAGAAGATGATAAGGGACCTATAGGTGAAACTGGCGATATAAGAGAATTCTTTCCAGATGAAAATCTAATGTTTGTTAAACATACTGTTAGTCCATGGTATGCTTATTATGCAAACTATTTGGTTACACATACCTTGCCCTCTGATTTAGATTCTAATGGTTAGAAGAAATTTCTTAAGGATATTAGATCATATCTGTGGGATGACCCTTATTTGTTTAAGGTATGTGCTGATAGTATTATTCACAGATGTATAGATGATACTAATTTTTATTCAGTTTTAAGTCATTGTCATGATAGCATTTATGGAGGACATTTAGGACCATCAAAAACTGCTGCTAAAGTCTTAGAGAGTGGATTTTATTGGCCAACATTGTTCAAGGATGCTAGAGATTTTGTTCAGAATTGTGCATTGTCAGAGAATAGGAAATATAAGTCGAAGAGATGAGATGTCTTTGAAAAACATCCTAGAAGTAGAGCTTTTCGATGTTTGGGGTATAGATTTCATGGGACCGTTTCCTACATCCAACGGTAATCATTACATTCTGGTTGCAGTTGATTATGTTTCAAAATGGGTTGAGGCTAACGCATATAGTAAGAATGATGCTAGAGTAGTTGTTAAGTTTCTTAAGCAATTATTTAGTAGATTTGGAGTTCCTAGGACCATTATTAGTGATGGAGGATCACATTTCATCAATAAGACTTTTGAAAGCTTGATGCAAACCTTATCTTCAAAATAATTTGAACAACAAGACGTTGATGTTCAATTGCTATCATCACCATGATTACTCAAGGAATAATAGTAAATAATTATCATTTATATTTAACAAAGTTTGTTTGTTTGTGTTTTTAAGTTTTTATAGGTGCAAGTCTCAAAAATTTGAAGAATAAAGAAGATCGCGAACCGCGACTCAATTCACGCTCGTAAACACTGGAAGACAAAGCATTCTGTTTCTATTGTGGAGAAAGTCACGATTGCGACCGGCCTTCATGATCGTGACACGGGCAAAATATAACCGTTACAGATCGCGAACTAACACGTGACAGATGTCCGTAACCACCATTAACGACTAGTTTTGAGCCTAAACGGCTATAATCAAATTTATGACCAATTAGAGGCTTCTTAAACCTCTATAAATAGGTCCAAGTTGAACCTTAGCCACCACACATTCTACAAAACCTTCAAAATTTCTGATTTACTCATCTTCTATATTCAAAAACATCTAAACATTTTTCAAACATTTTACTTCCAACCAATATGACTCGTGAGAAGAAAGCAGCACAAAAGAGAGGAGCTCAATCAATTCAAGAAGAATTTGATTGTCCTTTCCCATTGAGGACAAGAGAAGAGGCCAAGAGATTTTAAAAGCTAATCAAATTGGATATCACTGGTATGATATTCCTCGATTTAGTTTTCTTGGAAACTTTGAATCTCCGTGAAGAGATGGAGATCTACCTTTCGGCTCTTGGTCTTACAAGATTTGTGAGTTTACGCTTTCCAAAAAATCGAGATTGGATTCTTGAATGTTTTGTAACATTCGACTTCGAAGATTCAAGGAAGAGGGCTATACAATTTCGTAATCAAGCACAACAATACACCGTCACGAGAGAGATGATGGGTGATTGGTTCGGTTTCTAGATTGCTAATTCTTCAAGCATGACGGATTCGTTTCAACCTAACTGAGTTTGGGCAAATTTATCGGGTAAGAGAGTCTTTGATCCAAAAAATTCTCCTAACAAACTCATTAAGGATGAATGCATTATTCTTCTCCACAAATACCTTTCCACTTCGGTATTTTATCGAGTAGAGAATACAAAGGTCCCAAAGAAAGACTTGTTTGTTCTTTCTTGTGCTTTGATGAAATAAAAAGCGGAATTCATGGATATTATATGGGATATGATGAAGAAAAACTCAACGAGCATGAGAAGCAAGATTGGAGCGACCAAAATCATCATCGCCATAATCTTTGATGCACGAGGTGAACTCCCCTATGTCCAACAACCGGGTGAGTATTTTCCCTACATGGATGGTGTAGGACCCGATAGGGTGCAAAATAGGTCAGATGGGGGGTGAATGTCCCTTTTTTCTCGTTTAATGAAAACTTCAGAAGGTTGCTTCTGAAGTATCTTCTGAGTAACTATTTTTACTCAGAATCCCTTTTTATATTTAAGTGTTTATCAGATGCAGAATTAAAAGACACAAAAATAAAAGTAAAGTTAGGAAATGACAAACAGAGATTTTATCCTGGTTCAGCCTCTGCCTAATCCAGTCCTTGGAAGCTCCGTCCAAGATTTAATCCACTATCAACTCTTCTTTTGGTGTAGAGTAAACCTTTTACAAAGCGTTTGACTGATGTCACTTCCAACAATCTGCTTTACTAAGCTATACCAATCCAGAAGTTCCTCCTTCTGAATCTGAGGCTCCAAGCTGAAGTTCCTCCAACAGCTTCTGGTTCAGCGAGCTATACTAATTCAGAAGTCCTTCCTTCTGAATCTGAGGCTCTGAGCTTCTTATTACCTTGAACAAAGTTCTCACAAGATCTCCAAGCTTTCGCACACCTTAACGAGCTATACCAATACAGAAGTAACATCCAACTGTATCTGAGGCTCTGAGCTGAAGTATCGTCCAACAGCTTCTGTGTGACAATGAGATATACCAATTCAGAAGTCCCTCCTTCTGAATCTGAGGCTCTTTGCTTCTTATCTTCCTGAGCAACTATTTCACAAGTAATCTAAGCTCCCTCACACTAGCTTAACCAAGGCTAGTATGTTACAAGAACAATTTGTAATTTTTAGTTTGAGCTTCTGAACTTTGTTTCAGTTAGCTCTCTTACAAACAAAATAGTAATTGAATGTTTGCTATATGTGTTTACAGAGAAGAATGTTCGTGAATATGTAATACTTGATTTCACTTGTAGTTCTCTAAAAGCTTCATTGATGGAAAGCATTCTTTCATAGAGAGATAATGTTTCCGTTGAGATTGGACTCTAATTTGATGATCTTCCCGTTGTGCAAATTTCCATAGTGAGATCGTTGGAGAAGAGTTTGTCCAAATTGACTCCATACCGTGATTTCAGGATATGTTTTAAAGTCAATTATTTATTCACTAACTTCCAACAGCATTTTGACTTTAACTGCTTTTTATGTGGACTTTGTAGTGCAGCATGTTTTTAATGTCAGGTCAGATTCCATTGTCCAAGTGGAAATGACTAAGTTATCCTTTAACTATTTCCAGAGGGGTTTTCTTCTGAACCTTGGTCTTTAATCATCTTCTGCTATATTACAGTGCTTCTGAGACTTCCTGTGTTCCTCTGAGTAGTATCCCTCTAAGACTTTTAAGTTCTTCTGACTAACTATCTTCTAAGGTGTTTTATTGACTTCTGAATTGAATATGCTTCTAAACTCAGAACTTACAAAACTTTGATTTAAGTCTTCAGAATCCAACAATCTCCCTCATTTTGTTGGTTCTAAGTGAAGTCAAGCACAGGGTGTATATACTCCCTCATAGTCTAATACTTAGGTTCTGAGTTTAGACTTTTTATACAAGGAAGTTAGTATAACTAAGAGTTGTACTTGTGAGCAAAAGTAAAAACTTTTTATTGATAGAGTTTGTTTATAAAGTTTTTACAAGAGATGAATTCAAAAATTACAGAGGTTTTTCTTTAAGTGCTAGAAATTCATCTTGATCCGTCTCCTCTGGCTGATCTACCTCCATGGCACTGCTTGATGGTTGGTTGGCAATCATCCGTCTCTCCCATATCTCCTTGAAGTTGTGCTTGTCCTTCTCCCTCCACTCAGCACCAACAAGCTGAGTAGCAACTTTCTACTCATCAAGTGCAAACCTCTGAATGGATTCATGAACAGCCTTTGCATTAGCTTATAGAGGAGGAACAATCTGCTGAATCAGCCTTGCAGCTTTGCTGGGAATTGAGGGGAAGATGCTTTCAAGAATTACTTGGAGAGCCTTCTAATTCCATATCCACTAAGTGTTTAGCCCATTCACCAGATGCTACAGGAATGGAACGATCTCACTGTCATATGAGCAGAAGGAGTGGAGAGATAGGCTACCAAGCTGACTACTAAGCCCATCAATGCTCTTTTGAAGGGCTTTCAAAGTGCTTGCACTTCTTGCCACCACTATGTCTCTGGCTTCAATTGTGGTTTTGGTAAGTTCAGTAGCATGCTCTTTTAGCTTATCAACCATGTCATCGACAGTTTCATTCTTTTGAGCAAAGGTGGTCTCAGTGATCTGCTTGTGAGTACTTTCGACAGCCTTGAGGATCTCAGATTTCAACTCTCTCTCTTTAATCTGCAATAGCCTTGAGAGTTTCAGCCTTAGAAGTAGTTATGTGCTTCAATATCTCATCAAGACTACCTTGGATTTTCTCCTGCTACCACAAGCAGAAAGCATTCTGAGTCCTAAGCGCCTGAACCTAACTCTTCAGCCCCATGGAGAACTCTGTTGATGTGCTCTCAATGGCAGTCCCAGAGTAGTTATGACATCAGCTATGTACCTTTGGAGTTGCTTTTTCAATCCATTTACCTGATCATGGATCATCTCCAGACCCCTTTCACCAATATCCATGAATCAGTTCATCTTTTGAAGTTCGTCCAGGATATCAACATAGTTGCTGAGCCTGGTCTCCATGAGTGGCTGCAGATGTTGAATCAGCTCAGAGCGAATTTGACTGGGTAGAGGAATCTTGTAAGCTCTTTCCATTATAATCTACGCTTGCTCAGAGATGAGGGCTACACTCTTGGCAAGTTGGTGGTTGAAGGGGGCAAGCTGCAAATCCACTATTGAGTTATTGTGGCCAAGGGCCATGGTCAGCAGATCATCAAGAGTCTTTCCTATGTGATGGATGGAATTTACAGGCACAGGAGCATTAGAGCGTTCTCCCTCATTAAGATCGCCCATCATCCATCCTCTACTTCTAAGATCTTCATCTCCAAGAATCTTTTAATCCTCAAGTCTGGGGATCAGAGTAAGAGAATTATTTGGATCCTTCAGAGCATTTGGACTAGAAGGACACTGTTACTACTGTTGTTGTTGTTGCTGAGTGTTGGATTCCCTCAAGTTCTGAACACTTTCGTTCTCACTAGCATCTTCCAACAGAGCTCGCTCTTCATCATTCTTGTCACCTTCATCATCATCTTCCTCCCTTATACCTTCTAGCCTTATATTATGTTCTGCAAATACTGAGCGGGCCATGGCTACGAACTCGTCAGCAGGATCTGATGCCAATGACTGAACACCCCATTCAGTCATTATAGTCCTCTAGGCTTGCTTCTTCTGAAGAGCTGTTAGGAACGGATCTTCCTCTAGAAAATTCTCTTCCATCAGAGATTGTTTAACAGTTTCTTCCTTGTCCTTCTCAGATTTATTCTCTTCTTCAGTAGAGTTAGCTTTCTTGGCCTCATCCTCAAGCTCTTTTACTACCTCTTCAGCAACAGATGCTGTTACCACAAGAGGATCCTTATCATGAGAAGCTGGAGATCCTCCTGGTGTAGACAGAGACTTTTGTGGAGTCTTAAGAGGGGCTGTGAACAGATGAGAGGGATCAAACATAGACTTTTTTTATCTAGAGGAGGAGATTGTGGCTTCTTTTCCAGAATCTTCTTTTCCAGCATAAAATTTGTAGGATTTGCCACCTTTGGAGGAGCAGAACTTGGAGCTACTGGAAGAGCTCTTAGAGGTAAGTCAAAGTCCACTGATGTTCCCTCCAGAACTTTTCCATCCACTTCTTCAGAATCATCGTCCTCTGTCTCAGAGGTGCTCTTCTCCTTTAGCTTTGCAGTAAACTCTTCTGGAGTAGGAGTTTTCTTCCCTTCTGATAGAGCTCTCTTCTCTGCCTCTTCTACTATAATTTTTATATTTCCTACTATCCCTTTACGAGGTACATGAGTGTAGGATTCTACTATGCTCTGGTTTATAGCCTTAATCATGTCATCCTTTTCAGGATCATCTTCAGGGATTACGGTCTCGCCATAGGTTTTAGCTTTCTTCTTTTTCTGCCTCTTTTCCTTCTTTTCCTCTTTCTCCTCTACATTTTTCTTATACTCCTGGTCTTCAACTCTTTCTTCCTCATCACTAGGAATATCCATATCAAGGTCAAAGTCTCCTATTCTCCTCTTAGTCAGTATACTGATAGGCTATTTATCATCCTCATCTTCTGAGTTACTTTCTTCTGAAGTCTTTTGCACGTACTTGAATTTATTCATTGTGTAAGTTATCCCTTGAGCTTTTCCCTCAGTTGCTCCAGCAGGAGTTATTAATACTCCCTCAGCGGCAAGTTCCTTACGTCTGCTGATTGTGCTTCTTTTCACCTTAGGGACTTCTTCCTATTTCATCACAGGTTCCCTTTGCCTCTTGGGGGAGACTTTTTCAACCCCTTTATCTCCATCTCCTTTCTTGGCTTGTCTTGACTCTTTCTCCCTCTATTTCCTGGCCAAATCCTTCTTCAGAGCCTCCTCTCTATCCCACTTCATTCCGTAAGCTACCTTTTTATCAAAGGTTTCCCTTACAATTTCACTACCAAGATACCCATCTTCTTTCGAGCAATAAATTTCAGAGGATGCTACAATTCTGCTGATTAAACCACCAAGTATGAACTTGTGGTGTAGCATATGTTGCATAATGATCATAGGCCAGTTGACCTTCCTTTTCTCCACCAGATGATACAGGATGCAGTGCTCATAGTTAGATACTGCATTTGTTGAGTTCATCTTCTGAAGTAGAAGATGAGCCATTATGAATTGCCAGTATCTAGGATCCTGAGGCATATGCGTGCTTATCTTCTCACCAAACCATCCTTCTAGCATATAAGCCTTCTTATCGTAGTTGATGGAATCTTCACATCCTCTTCTCAACGCCAGACCTTCATTTTTCATATTCAGTAGAATTGCTAAAAAATTCGAAGTGATGATAATTTCCTTCCCTTTAACTACTGTTTTGAGCTCTTCATCGCTCACAGTACATCTTTTTAGGTTTTGGTAGAATTCATGAACTATTGATGGGTAGGTTGGTTCCTTCAGTTTAATCCATGTATTGAATTGATGGAATTCAATGGTTTCTTTGTAAGGACTGGTCTGAATAAACGATTCATCCCCAAGATATCTTTGTGGAATGATGTTTGAGGGATTTGACCTGTATAGAACAGGTTCAAAGGTCTTTAGAGAGATTTATATGATAGTTTGTTCTTTAGGACCGGCTTTTGATGACTTAGTTCTCTTGGGTACCATAGTTGAGAGTAGGTTTTGAGGAATTTAGGGTTCTTGAAAGAAGAAAGGGTTCTCAGCGAAAAAGAAAAGCTCTGAGAAATTTGGTAAAGTATTTTGATGATGAACAGTCTTTTCTTATATATAGAGGTGGTTTCAGAGGGATAGAAAAGTAATTTACCAAAGTGATGATTTCAACATTTACCGTTTAAAATATAGGTAACTGTCAAGGGTGAGATTAATGGATGAATGTGAACAATTTTAACCTAAAAATCTGGCTTGGGATTCGGGTTTTTGAATTTTGAAATGTGGAGCAGTTGGCGGGTCAAATCTCCTGAGACGTAACGCTACCCTTTAGTTTCAGAAGAAGATTGTTGCTTCTCAGACATATTGTAATTCTGAGTGGTAATTCCTTCTTCTGAGTAATGATTAAACTGGATTGCTCATACCAATTTCTCTTCTGAGGAAAGCGAACTGATCTTTGCTTAGAGGTTTGGTAAAGATACCAGCTCTTTATTCTTCAGTGGAGATGTATACCAGCTTAACGTCTTTCTTGAGAACATGATCTCTTATGAAATGATGTCTGATGTTAACATGTTTCATCCTGCTATGCTGAACTGGATTTTTCGATAGACCAATTGCACTCTTGTTATCGCAGAGAATCTCTATGCATTCTGACTTTACTCCATAGTCTTCAAGTTGTTGTTTGATCCATAAAGCTTCTGTAACACAACTTCCAGCAGCCATGTATTCAGCTTCTGTAGTGGATAGAACTACTGATGTCTGTTTCTTACTGTACCAAGAGACGATACTATTTCCCAGAAAATGACATCCTCCAGTAGTGCTCTTCCTTTCTAGTTGATCTCTTCCATAATCAGCATCAATGAATCCTTTTAGTAGGAATCCCTCATTATTTGGATACCATAATCCAGCTTCTATAGTTCCCAGTAGATATCTGAGAATTCTTTTTACTGCACTCTGATGTGATTCTCTAGGATCACTTTGGTATCTTGCACAGTAGCAGACAGCATAGTGAATGTCAGGTCTGCTTGCTGTAAGATAAAGTAGAGAGTCAATCATTCCTCTGAACATCTTCTAATCAACTTTCTTTCCTTCTGAGTCTTTGCTGAGAGTGGTATTGGATGCCATAGGAGTTGATATTTCCCTTCCGTCTTCCATACCAAACTTCTTCAGAATCTCCTTGGTATATTTGGATTGATTAATAAATACTCCATTTAAACTTTATTTGATTTGTAAACCAAGAAAAAAAGTTAATTCTCCCATCATAGACATCTCGAATTCATTCTTCATTTGAGAATTGAATTCTTTGTACATCTTCTCTTCAGTGGTTCCAAAGATGATATCATCAACATAGATCTAAACAAGGAGGATGTCCTTGTTTCTTCTTTTGATGAACAAGGTTGTATCTGTCTTGCCTCTGATATATCCTTTTAATGATAGAAAGCTTGTTAGTCTTTCATACCATGCTCTGGGAGCTTGTTTCAGTCCATATAAGGCTTTCTTCTGCTTGTAGACATGATGAGGAAATCTTGAGTCTTCAAAACCTGGAGGTTGCTGGACAAAGACTTCATCTGATATGAATCCATTTAGGAAGGCGCTTTTTACATCCATTTGATATAATTTGAATCCCATATGAGATGCAAAAGCGTAGAGGATTCTTATTGCTTCAAGTCTGGCTACTGGAGCAAATGTTTCATCATAGTCTATTCCTTCTTGTTGATTATATCCTTGTGCCACTAGTCTTGCTTTGTTTCATATAACATTTCCATTTTCATCAAGCTTGTTTCTAAATACCCACTTGGTGCCAATGATGGATTTGCTCTTTGGCTTTGGAATAAGATCCCAGACGTTGTTTCTGGTGAATTGATCCAGTTCTTCTTGCATGGCCATCATCCAAATTTCATCATGTTCTGCATCTTCAAACTTCTTTGGCTCTATGATAGAGATAAATGCTGGATGATTTGTCATTCTGCTGAGTTGTCCTCTAGTAAGAACTGGATTCTGAGGTGCATCAAGAATCAGTCCTTCTAGATGATCCTTCTTAGTTCTTGTCTCCTTGGGTATATCGTGATGATCAGGATTTTCTTTTATCTTTGATTCTCGCTCTTCATTTTCATGATCTGAGAATTTTATCTCAGATGGTTCTTCTTTTGTTGTTACTTCTCCTTGGTTTGGTTCAGAGGTTTGTTTATGTGAGACTGAGTCTCCATCTTCCTCTGAATCTTTCCTTTTTCCTACATGGTCAGTTTCATCGAAATCTACATGTACTGACTCTTCTAAAGAGGCTGTTCTTTTGACAAAGACTCTATAAGCTTTACTATGTGTTGAGTATCCAAGAAAAATTGCTTCATCTGATTTAAGATCAAATTTTCCAAGTTGCTTCTTATTTTTAAGTACAAAACATTTACATCCAAAGGCTTTAAAATATCCAATCTTTGGTTTTCTTCCTTTCCATATTTCATAAGGGGTTTTGTCAAGTATTGATCTTATATTGACTCTGTTAAAAATATAGCATGTAGTGTTAACAGTTTCTCCCCAAAAGTACTTTGGTAAGTTGTTATCACTGAGTATGGATAGAGCCATTTCAATTATGGTTCTGTTCTTTCTCTCGACTACCCCATTTTGTTGAGGAGTGTGAGGAGTAGAAAAGTTGTGCTCAATACCTCTGGCATCACAGAATTCAGAAAAGAATTTATTTTCAAATTCTCTGCCATGATCGCTCCTTATCTTTGATAGTAGAATATTTTGTTCTACTTCTATTCTGTTAAAGAGATTGGAGAATCCTTTAAAGGCTTCATCCTTAGAGCTGAGCGAGATGACCCAGGTATATCTAGAATAGTCATATACTATTACCATAGTATATCTGTGTCCTCCCATGCTCATGGGCTGAACAGGGCTAAATAAGTCAATGTGTACTAATTCCAAGACCCTTTTTGTAGAAAACTCAGATATGGATTTAAAACTCTTTTTAAATTGTTTTCCAAATTGGCAAGCTTTACATAAATGATCATTTTCAAAGTTTAAGCTTGGCAAACCCTCAACAAGTTTGTGTTTGGCTAATTTGGTCAGAAGATTCATATTTGTATGTCCCAATCTTCTGTGCCATAGCCATGACTCTTCCTCTTTAATCATTAGACACATGTCTCTTTTAGATTTATCATTTAAGTCAATCATAAACACATTATTGACTCTAGGAGCAAAGAGAAGAGTTTGATTTGTCTTACAGTTAATGATGGAGCATCCTTTTGAGTCAAAGATGACATTTCTTCCTTGATCACAAAGTTGTGTGACACTCAGAAGGTTGAATTTTAGTCCATCAACAAGGGAGACTTCCTCAATCTTGATTTTAGATCCAATGGTTCCTTTTCCAATGATTCTTCTCTTCTTGTTATCCCCAAAGCTTATAGTTCCATATCTTTTACGTTCTAGTGAGATGAAAGACTTTTCATCCCCAGTCATATGTATTAAGCATCCACTGTCTATGTACCAGATTTACTGACCTTTTGTGGATCTAAGACTTTCCTGCAAAAGAAAATGGTTAGAATTTTTTAACCCAGTTTTCCTTGGGTTTAGAAGCATTATGAGTTAAATCAGGCCATTCATTAGAATCATAAAAACCATTCTTATATATACACATAGAAGTTATATGGTTCTTCCTTCCACAGAAGTTGCAAAATATCTTTGCAGCCTCTTTAACCTGTAGAGTTCTGGGAGATGGACAGAGGTCAAAGGGTTCTTGTATTGGTTACCGTTGAGATACAACTTTTCTTCTGGCATGTGGATTTTTGTGAGTTATTTTTTGAAATTTTCTTTTCTGATTCCTGGTTGTGTTATAAACATGTCCAACTTCTTTATAACTTCTTTGTCTGGGAGCTGAGGATTCACCTAGATGCTTCCATTGTTGAGGATTTTACTTCTGAGGATACTTCTTCTCCAGATGATGATCTTTCTTCTGAAGTAGTTCTTTCTTTGAAGATTTAGATTTTCCAGGGAGAGTAATTTCTCCAGAAAGATGGCATTCGATCAACATTATTCTTCTACTGAGGTTGGATGTATTGACTCCCATCAGAGTTTGTTTCTCATTGAGTTTTTTAAACTCTGCCTCAAACTCTCCTCGTTTCTTGTGTATTGCTTTAACAGTGCTATCCCTCTCTTCATTATGAATCAGGATTTCCTCAAGGTTTTACTCCAGAAGCTTCATTTGCTTCTTATTTTTCTTTACCTGCTTATAGATTTGTGCAAGTATTTGCATAATTTCATCAGGAGTATTGAATTTTGAGTTTACCTCATTATCTTCCTGAGATTTTTCTGATGAGATTTTCTCTGTGTTGATGTGCCACGATTCTATAGTAGGAAACATGTCATCAGTAGCCATGAAGCATATTTGAATAGTCTCTTCTTCATTGTAGACTGATTCAGAGGAGCTTTCATTGTCACTGTCGCTCGATGTTGCAACCATTGCCTTCTTTCCTTTGTCCTTTCTGAGCTTAGGATAGTTGGTTATGATGTGTCCTTCTTGGCGACATTCAAAGCAAGTGGTCTTTTCTTCTCTAGGTTTTTCATTAGATCTTCTGAATTTTCCTTTTGAGAAATCCTTCTAGAATTCAGGATTCTGAATAAAATTTCCTTTCTTATATGGTGTCCTGGAATTTTTCTTCATAAATCTTTTAAACTTTCTAGCCAACATAGCCATTTCATCATCTTCTTCTGATGAGCCTTTATCTGTAACCTCTGCTTTTAGGATTACTGCTTTCCTTGCTTCAGTCTTTACTTTTTCTTTTTTCTGAAAATTCTGCATAGAGATCTCATGAGTGATCAATGAACCAATAAACTCATCATACCTGTAAATTGTTTGATCTTGAACTTCTTCTATAGAAGTTTTCTTAGCTTGCCATTTCTCAGTTAGGCTTCTGAGAATCTTCTTTTCTTGCTCCTCTTCTGAGAAACTTTTTCCCAATCTTTTGAGCTCATTAATGATGTTAGTGAATCTTG
>CATIWQ010051689.1:0-16261 GCA_949673415.1 Euphorbia schlechtendalii | reverse complement strand
AAGTATTAAGTGTGTTTAAAGTGTTAGGAAACTATAGCCATAATACTTTGAAATTGATCAATAAAGGATGAGGGTATTAAAGAAAAATCAAAAGAAAGAGAGGATAACCAATGAGTTATGCAAAAGGTGAGGAATGGTACGAAGCAAAAACTGCAACCATTCATTGAGTGAAAAAAGAAAAGAAAGCATAGCACCAAAAATGGGTGTAAAGTACAAATTACTTCAAAAACATATGCTTAAAAGAAAAAAAATGAGAGAGTGGTATGGAGCATAAAATGCAACCACTAGAAAAAGTTGAGAGTGGTATGGAGCATAAAATGCAACCACTAAGAGTGTTTTAGCATCCTAGGTTACCTAAAAATGCCTTGAGAGAAAATTAATCTTTCTATGTCCTTTATACTTTATACTATGATTAAGAGAAGGTAATATTTGAGTATGCATATAACGCTTATATGAAGATGCGATTAGGGTAACTCTCCATTAAGAACAAAGGTATGTAACTAAACTATATAAATTGCACATTACTAATTTGTGGGAAATTTCGAACTTCTACTTGAACTCTTTTGCAACGTGGAATGTGGTACTCACTGCAATAGTCTTTTGCCAAATGAGGTACCAACTTGTTTACCAATTTATACACTTTTGTTGAATTTACCTAAAGGACAAGGTAAAAGTTAAGTGTGGGGGTATGATAAGTGTATAATTACACTTATTATCATATTAATTTTACACACTAAACACTATAATTTAAGTTATTTTTATACTTCATATAAAAGATATCACGTGGTATGTATTTGTTTTTTACATAAATGCTGATACTAGGTAAATCTTAGGAGCAAAATGATCAAAAGTGGAATTCTATGAAAAAAGAGTGAAAAAGGTGCAAAAAGATGCGTGGAACTTAAAGATTTGGCTTAGGATGAAAGCTGTCAAAGATTGGTGAAGTCACAAGGAGAATTCTGAAGAAAAATGCAATTCACGGTCGGGACAATCATTCGTGGTCGTGACCTATTCTTCTTCGTAACAGAATTCTACCAATCAAAGATTCACGGTCATGACTTGTATATCGCGGTCATGGCTTGGATGGTTTTCTGATTTTATCATCTTAACTACCAACCGCCAGATAAGCATGATCAATCGCCATCAACTACTAACGAATAGACACCTATCTGAAGTCAACCAATCATGAAAAGGTGCCTATCCAATATTTGTTTGTTCGATATTCGCAAAGAATAGCATCCTAGCGGAGGTTCTGTACGGGCCGAGATCGAATTCAAAGCAGACGTAGGAATTGTGGGAATTGAAGACTCCCATTAAAGAGTGCATATGGTTTGATCAACTTTAGCTTTCACTTGCATACCTTACAACTTTGCTTTGCTTTCTACTTATACTATCTATTTCGAAGTTTATGATATGTCTATGTGTCATAATGCGTATTTCTTGTTAAGTCTTTTATATTAATCAAGTTATATGCGTTGGAGTTAATTTTAAGAGTAGTTTCGGCGTTAATAATATCGTGTATAATCACTAAATCTGTGATATAACGCTGTTTAGTGAGCTAACATTTTTAGAATGGTAACTTGCTAAATATAGCTATGTGAGAGCGACCCGTACTAAGCATAGTATTGACGTTGTCTAGGTTTATATAATCATCTTAATTCGTTTGTGCTATGTTTAGAAAAGTTATTTCATGTGTTGCTCTGTAGCGAATAATTGAACATCTTTCCATGCTTCATCTTTCCATGCTTCATCTTTCCATGTTGAATTAGATTCTTGTAAAGTGATGTCTAATATTGACATGCTTCATCTTTCCATGTTGAATTAGATTCTTGGATTGATCAATTTCTATCTTGTTATCACACATAACTTTAAGGCATTTAGACTTTATACCATAATCCTCCAATTGTTGCTTGATCCATAGCAATTTTTCTACACAACTTCCTGCTACCATGTACTCAGCTTCTACATTACTTAGTGTAACAGAAGTTTGCTTCTTGTTATACTAAGAGAAAAGAAATTCTCAAAGGAAATGAAATCCTCCTATGGTGATTTTCCTATAGAGCTTATCCCTTCCATAATCTTCATCTGTGTATCCTCTTGGAGTGAAGTCTAAGCTGTTTGGATACCATAGACCTACATTAATAGAACCTTGCAAAAACTATATAATTCTCTTAAAAGTTGCTAAGTGAGATTCTTTGGTGTTATCTTGATAACGTGCACAATAACATATAGAGTATTGAAAATTAGGTCTACTAGCATTTAAGTAAAGAAGTGAGCCAATGATACCTCTGTAAAACTTACTATCTACTAACTTACCAGCCTCATCCTAACTCAAGATAGTGTTAGTGGCCATGGGAGTGGACATTGGCTTTAAATGCTCCATGTCAAACTTCTTTAGGACTTCCTTGGTATACTTAGCTTGGCTAATGAAGATTTCATCTTCACTTTGCTTGATCTGTAATCTAAGGAAAAATTTGAGTTCTCTCATCATTGAAATCTCAAACTTGCTCTTCATTTTCTTACTGACACTTTGAAAGCCCTTCATCAGTTTCTCCAAATATGATATCATCAACATGTATTTGGACAAGCAACACATCTTTCCTTCACTTTATGAACAAAGTTGTATCTGCTTTGCCTCTTTTGTAGCCTTTGCTAAGTAGAAAGTTTGTCAGCCTTTCATACCAAGCATAGAGTGCTTGCTTCAACCCATATAGAGCTTTCTTCAATTTGTAAACATGCTCTGAATTCTTCGTATCTTCAAAGCCTGGAGGCTGGCACACATAAACTTCCTCTTGGATAAAGCCATTTAAGAAAGCACGCTTAACATCTATTTGAAAAAGTGTGAAGTTCATATGGGAAGGAAAAGCACATAGAATCCTAATTTCTTCAAGATGGGCTATTGAAGTATAGGTTTCATCGTAATCGATCCCTTCTTGTTGGTTGTAGCCTTGAGCAACAAGCATGGCCTTGTTTCTGACAACACCATCTTCATCAAGCTTGTTCTTGAAAACCCATTTGGTATAGATGATTGAAATTCTTTTGGCTTAGGAACTAGATCTCAAACATTATTATGCTTGAACTCGTCTAGTTCCTCTTGCATCGCGATCATCTAGTAGTCATTTACTTCTACATCTTCAAACTTCTTAGGTTCAAATAATGAGATGAAAGCTAGATGGCTCATCATTCTACTAAGCTAACCTCACATTATGACTAGATTATGAACATCATCAATAATGCTCTTGATTGGGTGATTGCAATGAGTTCTAATGTCTCTTGGAAGACTCGAATCTATATAGGAGTCTTTGCATTAGGTTGTTGAGCCTGAGATTGATCTTCTTCATTGAAGTTGATTGAAAGATCCTCATCAGGTTTAACTTCCTCTGTTTCTAGCTCTTATTCTGGGTTGGGAAGCACAGAGAGTGGCAATGCTAAGTTGATTTTCCACTTGGATTACTCCTTCTTCATCAATATTAGAGGGACGTCTACCTACATTGTTATTTTCATCAAAATTTACAGGCATAGACTCCTCCAAAAGACCAGTTCTCTTGACATACATTCTATATGCCATGTTATTAGTTGATTAACCCAAAAAGATGCATTCATCAGGCTTTAGATCAAACTTACCTATCTGCTCCTTGAAAAAATGGAACACCTACAACCAAAGGATCTGAGATGACCAATCTTAGGATTACACCCTCGCTATAGCTCGTGAGGTATTTACTGTAAAATTGGGCGAATTAAAACCCGATTAAGGATATAACACGATATGCTAAAAGCTTCTCCCCAAAATACTTTGGTAGATTGTTATCACTTAGCAAGGATCGAGCCATCTCAACTATGGTTCTTTTCTTCCTTTCTACAACCCCATTTTGTTGAGACATATAAGGAGTAGAGAAATTATGGTCAATACCATGCATTGGATAGAATTCTTTGAAATGGAAATTCACAAATTCACGTCTATGATCACTCTGGATTCAATAAATTTTAATTCCCAGTTCATTCATTATCTAGTTACTGAGTTTGACAAAAGATTAAAAGGTTTCATCTTTGCTACTCAGCAAGACTACCCATGTGAATCTCGTAAAGTCATCCACAATCACCGAGGAAAATCTCTTTACACCCATGCTCATAGGTTGAACATTGCTAAAAAGGTCTAGGTGTAGGAGCTCCAACGGCCTCTTAGTTACTATGTTGTTAATTAATCTAAATGACTTTTTTGCCTTCTTACCAAAGCTGAGCAAAGCCTATCTTTTTCAAAGTTGATATTGGATAAACCCACAACTAATGGTTTTTTGGTTAATTTGGATAAAATGTTCATATTTATATGACCCAACCTTTGGTGCCAAAGCAATGAACTATCCTCCTTAGATATGAGACAAACGTTAGTGAAGCTAGGGGATAAATCAATCGTATACACAATATTAATTCTAGGAGCAAAGAATATAGTAGAATTAGTCATACAGTAGATAACTGAGCAACCTATTGAGTCAAATGTAACTTTTCTACCTTTGTCACAAAGCTGAGTTACGCTGAGCAAGTTGAAATTTAATCCTTTGAATAGAGATACCTCGTAGATTGAATGAGAAACACCCACTATGCCGCTTCCAACAATGTTGCCTTTTTGGTTATCTCCAAAGCTGACACTCCCATTTCTTTTGCTCTCCAATGAGATGAACTAAGTTTCATCTCTAGTCATATGCCTCGAGCAACCGCTATCCAAATACCACATTCTATTGTCATCGGCGGATCTCAGGCTCACCTACAAAATAGTTACATCTTTTAAGGTACCCATTCTTTTGAGTTGGGTCCTCCTTTGTTAGTAATGCTTAAATTACTACAATCATACCCATTATAATAACCATTTTTATGCTTACATAACACATTCGCATGTCTAGCCTTCCCATAAAAGCCACACACCACTTTTGGTTCAAGCTAGCTCGCTTTCCTCTTTGGATAAGATTTCTTCTCCTTTTTAGAGTTACAAGTTTGGTTACTCAGAGCTAAGCTGTTGTTTGGAGGAAGAACTCATTCTTCTTCAAAGATGTTAACTCAATAGTCAACTCATCTAACTGCTTAGTGAGCTTGCTATTTTTCCCCTCATGATAATCAACATTTTCTTGAAGAAATTAGATATAAAGGGATAAGGAAGTGAAATTTTCTTCTAGATCATCACCTCTCCTCACTAGCTCTTTATGTTCTTCCATGACCTATTGGTTTTTTATAACATTAAAGAGTACCTAGCGAACTCTTCTATTGACAAAGGGATTTTTAGAATGTACCTCAACTCGAGTGCTTTTCCTTTTGTTCATCTTAACATTTAAGTCAGTAGTAGAATGATTACCATTTGAGGCTGATGTTGAGCTCCCGCCCTTATCTCCATCAATCACCATCAAGCAAAGGTTGGAGAAATCATTTGCTTCTCATCAGATGATGAAGATTCTTCAAATTTGCTCCTTGTGGTAGCAAGTGCCTCATTTTTCTACCAAACTTCTTCTTGAATTTGTCCTTTTTGGATTTAGGACAGGATGACTGGATGCGATCTTTTTCACCACAGCCAAAGCACTTGATTTCTTTGTTTTACTCTTTCTTTTCCTTCCTCAACTTCTCTTATGTGCTGAGTTAGCTTCTTTTTGCTGAGAAACTTCTTCTTATTGAATTTTCCATCTTTCTTCATGAAGTGCTTGAATCTCCTGGTTATAAGCACCATTTGCTCATTCGAATCTTCTTCTTTACTTTCGTCAGATGAGTTAGTCTTGAAAACAATTACTCTTCTATGATGAGCTTTTCTTGAATATATCATCACATATCCTCAAGGACATCTCTTGAGTCAGCAAGGTGCTTATAAGCTCATCACAGCTATAGGTCTTTAAATCATGAGCTTCCTCAATTGCGCTCTTCTTTACATCCCACTCCTTGGTGAGAATTCTAAGGATCTTCTTCACCATCTTTTCTATGGTGAAGTCTTTACCTAGTCTCTTGAGTTCATTAATTATGTTAAACAACCTGGTTTTCATATATTGAATACCTTATTCGCGCCCATCTGGAATAGCTAGTTTTCCTGGATCATCAAGTTGATCTTGGACTCATTAACTTTATCAGTTGCCTCACTTCCTCCAAATCTCCTATGCTGTCTGACAACATGAAACCGTTTTAAATTCAAACAAGTCTAATGCACAATACAAGTAGTTGATTGCTACCGCATTCTCCTTGAGGAGCCTTGGGTTAGCATGATCATAATCCTCTAGGTCAACAAGAACATGTTCCACATTCCTAACTATGATAAGAATTTAGGGTCCTAACTCGATCTCTAGTCATGCTTCCATGCTTTGTGATTGGATAAAGTTTTCATTCTATTTTTCCAAAATGTGTAATGCTGGCCATCAAAGAGTGAAGGACTAGTAACAGACATTCCTTCTTTAAGGAGTGTTGTTTGTCCATGACCGGAAGTGTAGGAGGGATTATTAAAATCCATCAGATCTTTATACTCAAGAATGTTAATTCTTAAGTTGAGCAACTATTCTAATAACACTTGTTGGTCCACTTAAGCTTAAGTATATTGTGCTGAGTGCAACTTTAAGGCTAAAAACACAAACTACTCAACTTCAATCAACTTGGTTTGTCTGCAAACTATCCTGAGTAAAACTCACTCAGCTTAGGATGATTTTCAAGCAATATAAATAGAAAGAGAGATGATATATGAGTGCAAACACCATCAAAGATAAAAGATATAAATAAGGAAAGAAAACACCTTGATTTTTATCTTGGTTCGGCCTCTATCCTACCTCCAATCCCTGGATACCATCTTCGAGCTTTAGTCCACTAGTGTATCTTTCCTTTAATTAGGCAGAGTAGCTTTTGACAGTGTGGGTAGACAAAATTACAGTAAGTACCTTTCTTATTAACTACCTCTCAACTCAGTTTGAGTACTCTTCCCAACCTAACTAGCACAGATATTTGATTAAAACACGAATAGAGGATTTCAACTTATAAAATGTTGAATCCTTTACAAATGAGTAGCTAAGCTAATTTTTAAGCCGATTTGGTTTATCTCTACAAACTGATTTGAAATGGATAATTACTTTAGGATTGCTTGAGTTGGAATTTCTAATGTTGTGATTGCTTTAGCAGAATTTCATCTCTTAGAAATTCAAGATGATTCACCAAGTTGTAAACATCTACTTCAGGTTCTATTTATAGTTGTTAAAGACTGAAATAGTCATTGTAAACTTCCCATCTTGGCTTGTTCTTCAAAATTACTTCTCTTCGTAGTTTTAAAATATGCCCATTTGAAATAGATTTGAGGATGTTTAGAGATAGTGATTTCGAACGTTGAAGTGCGAGATTAATCTGCTAATCTTTATCTTGCCGATAACTCATATATCTTCAAGCCATTCTATTGAGAGAGGTGCATGAGATGTAGCGTGGTGGATTGCAATTGGACGCTTTTCTTGACATTACAGTTTGGCGCAGTGACACTAGAGAACAGCCAATATTAGAAGGTACCTTTTTCATTTGAATTCTAGCGAGGTATCCCAACATTCTGTACCGACACCTTTTGGTAGTGAGGGCTACACGAATATCTCTTTTATTTTCAACACCAATACTTGAAAAGCATCTAAAGAGAATATTTTGTCTTCATAGAATAAGCTAAACGTACAGGAGTTATAGAAAGTCAACATCGCACAAGTTACTCAATTTTTGCTGAAAAACTAAGTAAAAACTACTCGGTTTAAGTTGATTTATATCGCATAAACTATGAAGTAAAAGCTAATCAACTTTTGCTACTCTAATCCATAACTGAACTAAATATATGTAGGGTTGAGTTATTTTCCTTAAAAAAAACTCAAACAAAAATTACTTAATTAAGAATCTACTTAGTACCTAATTAATTTCATTATCCTAAGTAAATTTTTATCTCCAAAACTTAAGTTTTATGAAGTACTATTAAGTTGAGTCTCTCGTTATCTTTGATGCCTTTCAAAACACTCAATTTGGTCATTTACTCAAAAGCCATTGCAGCAGCTTCTTAAGTTCTTAAGTTAATTAAGTTTTCTGGTTTGATGTATTATAATGGTTAGCGTAAACATATTAATTTTATTAAATAATTTTAATTAACATCTTAGATTTTCTGATTTTTTTAGTTTTACCTAGTGCACATTAAAGTTTTATTTAACATCAAGATTAATCTTACTGGCTAGCTGCTCAAAGCTGCTAGAATTTCTTATCCTGATCTTTCAAGTACTGAAAGTACGAGTGTCGTGCTTGCTATACCGGGCATGCTATGCTTTTGTAGCACATTTGTATTTTTATTATTCTCAACTAGAGAGAGAATTTTTATTAAGTAGACAATTAGCATAGTCATATAGAAGAATTAATCTTCGAGGAAAAGAGTTGAAGTGAGTCTTTTGATTATTGTTTGAATATGCATACCTCTAATTTAGAATGATTGGACCATTTCATGCTCATTAGACTCAGTCAAATGGAACCGTTATAGTGATTACCATTAACTCACTCAAACAGCCATAAATGTGGAGAATATTCCCCACCAACGGCAATAGGATAATTATGGCCATCAATGGCAGTTATGGGGATAAAAGGTATAAAACCTAACACTTACAAGGGATTCAAGTATCACAAAAATAGACTTTACGCTATTGTACCCCTTTTAGAGTTTGCCTCCAAAGAAGATATATTCTAACTTAAGCATCAGAGTGGCTACACCGGCATACCCGGCCTTGCCAAACTGATGCACTTAGTGTTTTGTAAGCTTAACTCGTGCTTGGGAGTCTTAATAGAGGATGGGCCTATTGATACTTTGATATCATTTGGTGTGGCGAGTGTGGACAATTTGGGTAACCCCAAATTCCCCTTTTTTATGGAAATGAACGACCGAAATGGAAAGAAAGTGCCAGAGGAGCCACGAGAAGGAATACCAGAGCTTACCCTTAATGCATAAATGTTGCCCCCAGGATTTACTCTCTGGTAGAAACTAGTTGGATCATGGTCAGCCCCCTGAACAGGACCAAATCAGGTTCCAACGAATACCAGAGGGAAAGAGATATTATTCAGGCCCATATCCGACAATGTGGTTCGATAATTTGAACTTCTCTAGCAAGAAGGGACGCCTGCTAAAACCAAATTCTTAGCTAACATGATAATGCACAATTTGTACACGATTGGGGAAGTACAAAGGTCAGTCAATCATATTAACACCTAGATGGTTTAGATTTTGGCCGGTCAGGAGCGACTCTTGGGGCTAGAAAGAAGATTGTTCCAATCAAGCTCTTCTTATTCTAGGTCCCATCAAAGTCGATCACAATCTTGGAATGTGTATCGCAAGAGCAACTCGAAACCACAACCCTCAATTCGAACTGTGACCCCTGTCGAGCGAGATGAGAGGCGAAGGGAGAGATCTCGCAACCCCGTAAACTCCCAAAGATGAGAGCGGTTGATAAGTGTATAATTACACTTATTATCATATAAATTTTATACAATAAACACTGTAGTTTTAATCATTTTCATACTTCATATAAAAGATTTTACGTGGTATGTAGTTGTTTTTTATGCAAATGCAGATATTAGGTAAATCTTGGGAGTAAAATGAGCTAAGGTGGAATTCTATGAAAAAAGAGTGAAAAAGGTGCAAAAAGATGTGTGGAACTTAAAGATTTAGCTTAAAATCGAAGCTGTCGAAGATCGATGAAGTTACAAGAAGAATTATGAGTAAAACTCAATTCACGGTCACGACAATCATTCACGGTCACGACAATCATTCGCGATCGTGACTTGTTTACTTCAGAAATAGAAGATTGCCAACCAAAGATTCACGCTCACGACATGTGTATCGCGGTCATGACATGGACGGTTTTCTGGTATTATCTTTTTAACTAACAACCGCCAGATAAGCATGATCAACCGCCATCAACTGCCATTAACTACCAACGAACAGACACCTATCAAGAGTCAACCAATCATGAAAAGGTGCTTATCCATTGTGGATTATATCAAAGCTTCTCAAACAATCACAATGCAGCGATGCAATCTTTCACCAATGGACACAACCCTTCGTTTAGATAGACGCAACCCTTCGAACTCTATAAATAGGGCTCCAAACCTCACAAATTTCGTGGCACATGGTGCAGAGAGACAGAGGGAAAATGTTAGAGTGCAAATATAGTGTGTATAAATAGAGAGTTCGCTACGTTCTTAAGTGTTAGCGAGAAAATGTTTAAGTGATTCGAATCCTTGTTTCGATCACTAGATTTCTCTATATTCTCGAGTGATTGTTGTAAAAGTGTACTTGCAAATCACTAATAAATAAAAGTTTTCGTTCTTCAATATTCGTTTGTTCGATATTCGCAAAGAATAGCATCCTAGCGGATGTTCTGTATGGGCCGAGACCAAATTCAAAGCAAACGCAGGAATTGTGGGAATTGACGACTCCCATTAAAGAGTGGATACAGTTTGATCAACTTTAGCTTTCACTTGCATACCTTACAACTTTGCTTTGCTTTCTACTTATACTTTCTATTTCGGAGTTTATGATATGTCTATGTGTCATAATGCGTATTTCATGCTAAGTCTTTTATGTTAATCAAGTTATATGCATTGGCGTTACTTTTAAGAGTAGTTTCGGGGTTAACAATATCGTGAATAATCACCGGATCTATGATATAACGCTGTTTAGTGAGCCAACATTTTTGGAATGGTAACTTGCTAAATGTGGCTATGTGAGAGCGACCCGTACTAAGCATAGTATTGACGTTGTCCAGGTTTATATAATAGTCTTATCTCGTTTGCGCTAGGTTTAGAAAAGTCATTTCATGGGTTGCTCTGCGGTGAATCATTGAACATCTGAGTGTTTTGAACCAAGTCTATTAGATTAGTTTAGTGCGTCATTACATCTTTGTTGATCTTGCATGTTTTCTCTGCTATACTTGTTCGTAGTGAAAATCTATGTATTTAGAGTCTCTCATCTATCACATCTATATTTACTCAACTTTTCATTTTAATCTTCATATCCAAAAATCTCAATTGTATTTTTATTTTCTTATTTTAACTTTCCCTATTTGATCTTTAGAGCTAGTCCTTCCCTGTGGGATCGATATCTTTTAAAACTACATCGCAACTGTATACTTGCAGTTATCATCATTTTCTATTTAATAAGAGGTACTGACAACACCTATACTTTATGTGAATAAGTTTTTGGCACCATTAATATATAGCCGAATCTTGTGAACAAACTATTAAACTTATCAGTAGAAAAGTGGCAAACAAGTTTTTATTACCGGGGATAAGCCTTTCGGAACGAGTATCGCCAAAATCTTTCAAACTGTAGGTTAGGGTTGGGGGTAGGATATAGAAAGGATATTTTTGGGTGATGAACTTAATAATTTTTCTTGATTTTGCAAATTTTAGCATGGATAAAAGGGCTTCTTTTTTGGAATTTTCAACTCTTTGGAGATCTCTTTTCTTGCTTTTGAAACTTAAAAACACAACCTTGATAAATTAATTTCCTTGTATTTCTACTCTGATTAGCTTTAAAAGGTTGGATTTGATTAGCTTCTTGTTCTTTTTATGTGAGATATTCCCAATTTTTATGAAGACTTTGTTGGCACAGATTCAGACAAGGGCTCCTTTACAGATTTGAAGTTCCTCTGCTTTTATTCATTTTTCTTCTCGATTGTTAAAGTTCAAGGACTAATTTAGGAGTCAAAGTGAATTGGAAATGGGGTATTGATGTGTGTTAAATCAAAGAAGGGTTTCTCAAAGGGGGAAATCTAAGGGTGATGAAATGGTAGGCTGATTTAAGCTAAGGGGGAAACCTAATTGCCTATATCATTTAGCATGAGATTTTAGCTGTGGTCTCAACTTTCATATGTTTCCCATAACAAGTTCTAGCTTAGATAACAAGACCTTGTCCTCTCATCAACAAAGTTTTCATTTTGGCTCAAATCCTCACTTTTTAGGTATGCTACTGATCTTTGCTATAAGTTTGATAGAAAAATTAAAATTTTTGACCCTTTTTCATGTTAAAACAAGTTAAAAAGAATTTACAATTCCAAAATTCTCAAATTCTTTCTCTAAAACGCTGTTTTCCAAAAGTTAACTCAAAATCTACCAATTTTAACTTACTTTTAGATTGAACTAATAACAATGCAACTACTACATCCTATTACGAACCAAATCAAGCAAACAAGTTCAATATGTACCAGTTTGTCATCAGGCAGCATAATCACTAAGTTAGTAGACCATCAAAAGCAAGAACTTCATACAAGCAGATTTTCTTCATAGTCAACAGATTTACAAGGCCAACAAGATCACATATTTACAAAGGTTCAAGTTCTCAACCTACCATCCCCATACTCAAAATTTGCTTTTTCCTCAAAGCAATGCAAACAATTCACAATCATGCATGGGAATTTAAGGGAGATCTTGTACTAAAGAAGAAAAGAGAGAATACTCATTGATACAGTTCACCCGGAGGAGGTAGGAGGGCTTCATCTAATCCTGTTGAGGTTGGGACAAGGTTTCCTTATCCAGGAGAGAGAACAAAAATAAACAAAAAGGGTAATTTTCTCAAAATTTCTTAAGTGTATATGAATAAAAGGATACTGTCAAGCTAAAGGATACTATCAAGCCCTTCCCCATACTTGAATATTTATAAGGTCTTCATCTTAGACCAGGAAGAGCTTCTTGCTACTTCCTAAAATTTTTTTTGCTTCATTTGGAGCATGAAGCGGGTACCAATAATCAAGGTCTTGTTAAGGAGGCTTGAAGAAGAAGACTTCCTCTGTAACCTCTGTGGTCTCCTTAGATAGAT
The DNA here is from genome assembly GCA_949673415.1 of Euphorbia schlechtendalii. Lineage (NCBI taxonomy): Eukaryota > Viridiplantae > Streptophyta > Magnoliopsida > Malpighiales > Euphorbiaceae > Euphorbia > Euphorbia schlechtendalii. The sequence goes on along the minus strand of CATIWQ010051689.1, from coordinate 3,438 downwards.
ACAATTTCAACCATTGTCCGTTTACCTTGAAGACTTCACCCTTTGAGTTCGAGACCTCCGCTGCTCCGTGGGAGAAGACCTTGTTCACAGTGTATGGACTTATTCATCTAGATTTCAACTTCCCTGGAAAGTGCTTCAAATGAGAATTATATAACAAGACCTTCTATCCAACAAAGAATTCCTTCGCTAAAATTCTTTTATCATGCCATACCTTGGCTTTTTCCTTATAGTTCATTGCATTTTCAAAACTAAACAACCTAAACTCCTCAAGTTCATTCAATTGAAGCTTCTTTGCTTCCCCCACCTTTTCCCTATCAAAGTTTAGAAAGGTTAGTACCCACAAGGCCTTAAACTCTAGCTCTACGAGAAGGTGACATGCTTTTCCATATAACAACCTAAAAGGTGACATGCTTATAGGTGTTTTGTATGTTGTTCTATAGGCCCACAATGCATTATCTAACTTATTAGCCCAGTCCTTCCTAGAATCATTCACGGTCTTCTCTAAAATTCTTTTTATCTCCCTATTGAAGACCTTGGCCTGTCCACTTGTTTGAGGGTGTTATGAGGTTGCAATTCTATGTGTGACTCCAAATTTAGTCATTAAATTTTGAAATTGAGCATTACAGAAATGTGTACCTTGATCGCTTATAATAGTACGAGGGCAACCAAACCTGGTGAAGATATTCTTTAGAAACTTAACCACCACCTTAGAATTATTTGTTGGGCTTGCAATTGCTTCAACCCATTTGCTCACATAGTCTATAGCCAAGAGAATGTACCTGTTTCCATGAGAACTAGGAAAAGGGCCCATAAAGTCTATGCCCCACACATCAAATATTTCACAAACAACAACATTATGTAAAGGTATAGAGTTCTTGGTAGAAATATTCCCTACTCTTTAGCATTCATTGCAATGTGAGACAAATTGGTGAGCATCTTTGAAAATGGTGGGCCAATAGAAACCACACTCTAAGACCTTGGAAGTAGTCCTTGTGGCTCTGAAGTGACCTCCTGCCTTAGCTGAATGGCACATATGCAATATCTTGTTAGTTTCCTCTTCTGCTATACATCTTCTTATAATATGATCTGCACACAACTTGAACAAGAAGGGTTCCTCCCAAAAATAGTATTTGACATTAGCAAAGAATTTCTTCTTTTGAGCATATGTCAAACACTTTGGGGTAATATTACATGCAAGATAATTAGCAATATCAGCATACCAAGGGGTAGAATTTACCAAGTAAAGTTTTTCATCAAGGAAGGTCTCTATAATGATTTTCTAGGGATCGAGGTCTTCTCTTGGAATTCTGGAAAGATGGTTAGTAGAAACATTTTCACATCCCTTTTTATCCTTGATTTCAAGGTCAAACTCTTGTAAGAGGAGAAGCCATCGAATCAGCCTAGGCTTTGCATCCTTCTTTGCAAATAGATACTTCAAAGCTGCGTGATCAGTGAAGATTATGACCTTGGAGAGCACAAGGTAAGATCTGAACTTGTCAAAGGCATAGACTACTGCCAACAATTCATTTTCAGTGGTTGTGTAGTTTTGTTATGCCTCATTCAAGGTCTTCCTAGCATAGTAAATTGGTTTGAAGTGCTTATCCTCCCTTTATCCCAAGACCGCTCCAATACATGCATCACTAGCATCACACATGAGCCCAAAGGGCTTTGGCCAATCAGGGGCTATGAGAATAGGAGAGTTCACCAGCCTGCCATTGAGTTCTATGAAGGCCTTCATGTAATCTTCTCCAAATTTGAATTCCACATCCTTGTGAAGCAAGGCTGTCAAAGGTTGGGCAATTTTTGAGAAGTCCTTTATGAATCTCTTATGGAAATAAGAATGGCCTAGAAAACCTCTCACTTCCTTCACTGATGTTGGTGGAGCTAAGTTTCAAATGATCTCTATCTTGGCTTTGTCCACTTCCAAGCCCTTCTCTGAAACTTTATGTCCAAGCACAATCCCTTCAGTCACCATGAAATGGTAGTTTTCCCAGTTGAGAACCAAGTTGGTTTCAATGCATCTGATCAAGACCTCCTCTAGATTGCGAAGATAGTTATCGAAGGTCTTCCCATAAACAAAAAAGTCATCCATGAAGATCTCCACTATTCTTGCCACTATATCATGAAAAATAGCCATCATGCACCTTTGAAATGTGGTTGGGGCATTGCATAGACCAAAGGGCATTCGTCTATAGGTAAAAGTTCCATAGGGGCAGGTGAAGGTGGTTGATAAGTGTATAATTACACTTATTATCACATAAATTTTATACAATAAACACTGTAGTTTTAGTCATTTTTATACTTCATATAAAAGATTTCACGTGGTATGTAGTTTTTTTTATGCAAATGCAGATACTAGGTAAATCTTGGGAGTAAAATGAGCTAAAGTGGAATTCTATGAAAAAAGAGTGAAAAAGGAGCAAAAAGATGTGTGGAACTTAAAGATTTGGCTTAGGATCTAAGCTGTCGAAGATCGGTGAAGTTACAAGAAGAATTCTGAGTAAAACTCAATTCACGGTCGCGACAATCATTCGCGGACATGACTTGTTTACTTCAGAATCAGAAGATTGCCAATCAAAGATTCACAATCATGACATGTATATCGTGGTCACTACATGAACGATTTTCTGGTATTATCTTTTTAACTAACAACCTCCAAATAAGCATGATCAACCGCCATCAACTACCAATGAACAGACACCTATCTAGAGTCAACCAATCATGAAAAGGTGCTTATCCATTGTGGATTATATCAAAGTTTCTCAACCAATCACAATGAAGAGATGCAATCTTTCACCAATGGACACAACCCTTCGTTTGGATAGACGCAACCCTTCGAACTCTATAAATAGGGCTCCAAATCTCACAAAGTTCATGAGTGCATAGTGGCACATGGTGCAGGGAGATAGAGGGAAAATATTAGAGTGTATGAGAGAGATATAGTGTGTGTATAGATAGAGAGTTCACTACATTCTTAAGTGTTAGCGAGAAAATGTTTAAGTGATTCGAATCCTTATTTTGATCACTAGATTTCTCTATATTCTTGTGCGATTATTGTATAAGTGTACTTGCAAATCACTTATCAATAAAAGTTTTCGTTCTTCAATATTCGTTTCTTCAATTCAAAGCAGACGCAGGAATTGTGGGAGTTGACGACTCCCATTAAAGAGTGGATACGGTTTGATCAACTTTAGCTTTCACTTGCATACCTTACAACTTTGATTTGCTTTCTACTTATACTTTCTATTTAGAAGTTTATGATAGGTCTATGTGTCATAATATGTATTTCATGCTAAGTCTTTTATGTTAATCAAGTTATATACGTTGGCGTTAATTTTAAGAGTAGTTTCGGGGTTAACAATATCATGTATAATCACTGGATCTGTGATATAACACTGTTTAGTGAGCCAACATTTTTGGAATGGTAACTTGCTAAAT
>CATIWQ010051682.1:0-21212 GCA_949673415.1 Euphorbia schlechtendalii | reverse complement strand
TGTTCCCGGGTCCTGCAAAACAAGTCTCCGGCTGGAAGCGTTTCCGGCGAAGACCCTCCGACAATCTAATTAGGTGTCTGAGAAAGGTGGTTTTAGTGTGTTCTTAGAATAATAGTTACCTCCACAGTGAGAAATTATCTTGCCATTTATAGGATTGCATGTAATGATGGCATGTGGGGCCCATCTGTAAGAGGTACACGTGTGACAAGCCGCTTAGGAGTCTTGTCCGCCGTCGGAGCATTAAATGATTCATCTCTGCCAGTCGGTAATACATTTAATGCGTCAGAGGAGAGAGAAGGATTGCGCTAGTGTCGGCATGGGTTCTGAGGATGGTGTCTCAGTTTACACGCGGTGGGTAACGCCGAAGGCCTTTAGTGTGCTATACAGTACCTCGGCTTGATGTTATGCTGATGGGGTATCGGCGCGTGTTCACGTTGAGGTATACTTTTGTTTCTAACTTAAGATGTAGTTGTTTGGGTTTTTTAATGGGCCTTAAAACCTTAAATGGACCTTGATATCACACTTTTTTTCTATAGTCATTGCATAGTTTGTAAATGAACAAGAAAGCTACAACCACAAATCCAAGGTGAAAATTGAATAACATATTGGATTTTCTCATAAAAGTACAAGATGGTATAAATTCTGCCAATGAGATAAGGTCAAAATACTCTTCATTACACTTGGAGATATACAATTATACTCCTAACATTTTATACCTCCATTGTTCTATTCTAGATCTATCTCATACAATTTTCCAAGTCAACGAACACAAGTCAAAAGGGTAAAAAATCGAGCTACGACTACAACAGCGAGGACAAAATAATAACTCTTGGAAACATCAAGAGCATCCTGATATAAATTACAAAATTTTCAACACTTATCCCTTCCAATTACAAATATTGTAACTCATCAATGCATTTTTTAATAGGACGACATCTAAAATTGTCAAAATTGTTGTTATAAAATTCTCCAAAAATTTACGCAGACAAGAGGGTGATGAATATCGTCATAGTGCTGCTTATAAGTATCATAAACCAACCTCTACTTGTTCGTTGGACCGGCTTATTCCCAGGAGTATCTCGTAAAGAATTCACAACTAATGTTGATATTAACTTTATGGTTGCACAAAACATGAAGAACAAACTTATTGCTAATACAGCAAGCTCTTTGCTCTCCAAATTCGCTTGATTTTCTATTACTTTATTGACTTCTGATCTGAAACAGAAACAGAAAAAAATGGTTAGTAATTTTTAACCTTAGCTTGTAGTAATTGCTGATCATAAATTCTAACCTTAACAAGATATTTTCTCTGACCAATGCATCCATACTCGATAAAAGACCGCCTTTCCATGACTGCATATCTTTGAGTCCTTTATCCTAATAAAACGGATAAAAAAAACAATTATGATCGCTGAACTTCAATACATGTCGTAAAAATAACCGAAAAAGTTGAAGTTTGACAACAGTAAGTACCAAATTTTCTTTCCATTCCATTAGACCGTTGATTTCGGTTTTGCTGCTCTTCAACACCGAAGAAATTCTGAGCAACTCGTTTTCAAGGTCAGGCAAAACGTCGCCTTGTCTCCGATTCATCTCCTTGATGAACTCCTCGAGTACCGAAAAGTTCAGCTCGAGTGATCTCACTTTGTGCAGCAATATTTTTAATACGGTATCACTCGGTATTCTGCTAACTGGCTGCTGTCTAACCTCAACGGCAGGGTCGGGAATCTTTTTCGCCATCGCAGGAACGTTTGTCTCGTTTTTTCCCGCCCCTTTCGCGGGATTATCAGTCCTGTTTCGAACTTTGATGACTTTGGTGGTAAGTTCCAAAGGTGGGGCCACATTCAACACGGGTTTTGGCAACTTATTGGGGCTGCCTTCTTCGGGTGGGACCAGGAGATCTTCGAGCATTCGTTCTATTGCATCGACGCCATAAACCTCGACGATACTTAATGTGCAGTAAAATTCTGAGCCATGATGCCCTAAAAGATCTAGTTTCAAGTACCTAACCCATTTGGGCTCATAAAGTTTGAAACTTTGGCCTTGTTTTACATTAGCTGCAGTGAAATTCCCGAGTTGAGCCCATGTTTCGGTCGGGTAACTCAAACTTCCTGACAAGTTGAACTCTTTTAGATTCGAAGAGTAATGCTCAAAGTTTGCAACTTTGACAACGTCAACTAATGTTTCCTCTGAGAGCTCAATCACAACAAATTTTCCGACAGCCGAACATGGGTTTCTAAGGTACTTGTCTTGATCTTGGACCAATATGTTTCCTGCTCCTTTAGCTTCTTTATTGTGTGCTACAACTTTCGCACCCTTTAATGATGAAGCGTAGTTGTATTCGTTTCCGTCAGGTTCGAGCCTGTGAGTGATGTTTGCTAAAGGGATTTGCGGTTCTTTCTCTTGCATCGAAACGTTTCGGAACTCGTCTAGATTGAGATAAGCAGTGGAACGTAATTGCTTTGTTTTAGCTCCTTCTTGCGATTCAAGTGCATTTTCGGCTTTTGATACATCGGTTCTCTTGCCCACGAAACTCGAAATCACGTCTTCTTTCCAGTCGATTTCTGAAACAGCTGGCTTATGATTTAAAGTGTTGATAGCTAATGCTGATGATTTGTTGTGGCTAGAAGATGTGTTTGGCTCTACTTGTACTTTATTTGTTGTACTTGTATTGTATGAATTGTGTGGTTTATCTTTCCATACACCAGGCCAAGGCAAGCTTCTGTTATTAAGCATTGAATTTCCTAAAAAATCCAAAATCCGAATCCAAGAAAATGGGAATGAACAAAACATAATTGATCAATTAAATCAATACCAAATGAAAAACAAGATATCGCATGTTTTTAATAGCAAAGGAACAACAAATGGGTATGACCTTAAACTCAGAATTCCAAAATCCAAGAAATTAAATGGGGATGAACAAAATATAATTGATCAATCAAAGAAATGAATACCCAATTGAAAATAAGGAAATGGCCGCAAAAACTCAAAATTCAAAATGAGAATCCAAATCCAAGAAAATGGGAATAGAAAAGATGAAAACTTTACCTTCATTTTGTTGACTGTGGCCAAGCCTAGAATAAATCAACAAGAGAAGAACCCAAAGCAAGAAAATCAAAGACAAGGATAGCTCATAAAAATGTCCTCTTTTGTTGTTTTTGTTCCTGTTCTTGATATTTTTGTTACTGTTGCTATCATCATTTTGATTTTTGTTGGTACAATCGATAATATTATTTTTGCATCCATTTTCATTCTTCTTGATAACTGCATTTAATATTAAAGAATCATTTATCGATTTCTTCATATCTTAAAACAAATCCAAACAGAAAAATTGAGTTTGTTTTTGGGGTTGTGTTGTGTTTTTTAGGCCTGTCGTTGGTCCAGAGAGATGGGAGCTAAACAAAAGGATACTTGAGGGTTTTCCTTTTTCTTTTTTTTTTGGATGTTTGTGTATTTGAGTGAGAAATAGAGTGAATATCATTTTCAAAAATTTATTTTAATTTTTAAATTCGTTTTTATCACTTAGAATCCCATGGTTTTATCAGTTGTGTGGCTTTATTTTTATGTAATCCACTTCTTTCGGAAAAATTCTGGTGTGGACGGTGAATTAGGAGACTGTTAACTTTTTCTTTTGACTAAAATGCCCTTAATTTGAGCTCACTAAGCTCTTATTAACGGCAGTATTTTAGGGCTGATATTGGAATATATGAAACAAATCCGTTATTCTCTCTACTGTATTTCTTTGGGTTGTTACTTCGATTTTTGTAAGAAAATTGAATATAACGTTTCTCTACCCAATCAAGTAATATCATAGTTTTCAAAAATAGAATGGACTGGCTGGTTTAAACCCAAACCAGACAATTCAACATGGAATCCTGTGAATTGAGAGTTTTTTTTACGTCAAAGATTCAGTTCTGTGCAAAAAGCAAGATTAATCTTGAAAGCGCCCAAAAAGAAGTCTTGTTACCTCCTTAATCCTTTATTAGCGAACCATTTAAATTGTTATTAGTTATTTCTACAATGTAAACATCATAAATATTTCCATATCAAATTGTCAGAAAATTTTGTCAAGAATATAAAATACAGAAATGACAAGCAAAATTGCAATCAACAAAATTTTCCTCGCGGATTTTTCTACCAGGCGATGAATGTTGTGTTTGTTGCTATATCAATACAAAACTCGCGAATTGGATTACAGGGCTCTTTCTTCCGATGAAGTTATGAAGGCAGCATGATTGACTTCACTCCCTTGTTCAGTTTCGAAAAATGGAAGGCTTCCTGGATTTTCCTCCTCCGAAAGAAGACTTAGGGGCGTGTTTGGAGGGTAATTTTTCAGGATATAATCGATTTCTTCTCCGCTCATTTCCTTCTGATTCAGAAGTACCTGCCAATCGATTCCAAATAAAACTGTCACTAGTATGTTCATTTTCAGCTAAAAAATGTCGGAACTTTAAGTCCCGAATTTTACCGAAAAATAAAAGTTACCTTGACAGCTTTGAGCAATGCAGCATGGTGTTGTCTTAGCAAAGAAACTGTTTTTCCATACATATCGCTTATCAACTTCTCGCTTCTCTCTGCAATTTCATCATCCAAATTGAAGTTGAGAGGGGGTTCAGCTAGGCCATAAGCATTGTAAAGCGATCCTTCAAAATCCAGCCGCGGGCCTGTGAATTTAAGTTTCGTTCTCCAAGGAGGCCGCTCTCCATGTATGGCCATTGGATTCTCCAAGTTCCATCTGTTAGAGAAAAATAAACGAAAGAATATAAAACCCCAACACGAAGAAAATTAAGAAACTAAGTGGAAAACCAATGGATTGGTAGATGGGCTAACATGGTTATGATTTTTCGAGCAAGCCAAGAAGCATGTGCAAGGTATATAACTGATGCCCTCGATGTATCCCTCCCGTAAATTACTTCTTCAGCAGCCCTCGCACTGAGGAAAACCTGTGCACAACACCCCAATTAGTCAACAGTCACATATTTTTAAAAATAGTTGCCCAAAATAGATACATTTTTTTTTTGAGTCAGTACCTGAAGGCGATGTAGCAGCTGTGGTCGACGCTCAAACTTGTACACTTCATCATCCATCCGATTAAATACCGCGTGCGAAAAATTCTGCAGGAAACATTCGGTGCATCTAAACTCGGAAGAGAGAATTTAAACAAAAGGAGAGAGAGAGAGAGAGAATGAGAACCTGACCACGGGGGATTATTGAGATGCGGTCGCAGGGTTCGAGTATAGCATTGTGATATAGCCTGAGGATATGAGACGTGATACCGAGGCCAACTTCAATAGTAGCTCTTCGGCATTGGCCTTGATGACCCAAATCTACGACACTTTGTTTTGGCCCCACAGTAAGCCTGTCGACTGCCTCATCCATGTCTGATTGGGCAATCGATGTGTGGCCATGCCTTACTGCCACGAGGGCTGCTTCTTGGATCAGCTGCGCCAACTTGGCTCCCGTCCACCCTGATTCAAACCCGTTTCATTCCCGTCACAGAACCTCCAAAACTTCAATACAATGATCCTAAAGAGATCACATACCAGGTAGATTCTTTGCATATATCGATAGATCGACGGAATCTGACAATTTCACTTTTCTGGCATGAATTTTCAGAATTTCCAACCTGCCCTTGGTATTAGGGGCACGGATTCGTATCTGCATTAACAAGCCAAATACGTGAAGAGAAGAGAGTGAAAAGTATGTGTTGAAAATGCTTCGCTCCTGCATTTATGCTTTGTATAGACTAACCTTGCGATCGAAACGGCCGGGCCTGAGAAGAGCAGGATCTAACAAGTCTCTACGATTAGTAGCAGCTAAAAAGATGACACCTTTGCCAGTGTCGAACCCATCGAGCTCGATCAGCAACTGGTTCAATGTTGTTTCCCTCTCTTGAGTGGAAGCACTCTCTATGCTGTCCACAGATTCTCTCAAAGTCCCCATACGCCTGTTCAGATGAAGTAACAAACATAAGACAAAAATGAACAGAAAATTCAACAAGTATACACGAATATTAAATTAAGGAAAACCGCACCTGGATCCCAGTGCATCGATTTCATCAACGAAAATGACTGAGGGTTTGTTGATCTGCACAGACCATTGCATTTTCCACAATCACTTTGGTAAAAGCATTCACAAGACGTAACTCTCGATTTAAACAACAATGTGCTAAAATTTCAAAACAAACTTTTGGTATGCAACAAAAATACAATTCTGCTAAATATTAAAATCAACATCCAAGAGAGATGAAATAGGCTCCATGAATAACATAAAAAGACCAATATATTTTTTTTTCTTAGAAAAGAGATCGGGGCAGTCTAAAAGACCTTGGCTCTCTTGAATAGATCTCTAACACGAGCAGATCCAACGCCAACTAAGACTTCAACAAACTCAGATCCAGCCATTTCGTAAAATGGAACTCCAGCTTCACCAGCAATGGCCTTCGCAACTAGAGTCTGGAGAATAGCTAAAAAAATTAGTCAACAATTTATCCAATTTTCATTATAAACTGGTTAACAAGCACAACTAACCTTCCCGCATCCAGGAGGACCCTCCAAAAGTACTCCATGTGGGGGCTTGATCCCCAATTGATCAAATAGTTCTGGATTCTTCAAATACCTCACCAACTAAACAAAGATTTCATGACATAATAAGAATCCATTTAGAAAATTATATAATTTGACAATCAGCTATGGAGCATGTATAGCCACAATTTATTATCAGCATTCCGCAATGTACTAAAACAAGATATACAGTAACTCGTCTGCAAAGATACTCTAAGTTCAAGAATACCAAATAATAGAGAGGATGTCGTTCAGAAGAATATAAGGCAAGCTAGCATTTGTCCCTTGTTCCATGACTTTGACGCATTTGCCCTCTATCTTATACAAAACATTGGTTTTAGACCTCAGTCATACGGTTTTGAAAATTTTCACCATTTTCATAACCAAATTATGATCATTTGCACCAAAATAATTGAAAAAAAACATCAGTCCACTCGTGGTTGTTAACATGGTAAACAAATTGTCACCACTGAATTGTAGTTATTGCAAGCAAGTTTTTTCGGCTATTTTGGTGGACATGATTGTAATTTGTCTATGGCAAGGGAAAATGTTTCCAAAGTAAATGTATTATAATCATGGCAAAACAAACATTGTAGAAGACAAAATGGACCTTCAAGCCATTTAAGAATTTGGTAAGTTGATTAAAATAAAGTTAACAGATACACCAAAATAAAAGAATGAGTTTTTCTGCAAGATAGGCAAAGAGAAACACCTCCTGAAGTTCCTCTACTGCTTCATCAATCCCAGCAACATCGCTAAATTTAACTCCAGTTGAACCCTACAAGAATGTGTTTTCAATAGAGTGAGATAATCAAGAAATACCTATGAAGACTGGGGGCATGAAAAGCAAACTGGTCAAAAGCTTACATCTATACGAGCTTCTGCCTTAGAACGTGAAAAATCAATTCCTTGCCACAAATCCTGCAAAATATAAAACATATCAGTAAAACTACAGAGATTTCATTAAACAAAATGTAAGATATGAAACGAAATTTACCCATCTCCTGAAATTCGTAGGTCTTTTTGTAAGTGCGAAACGGACTAGAACAACAAGGAACAAAAGCACAAAAGCTATAGGCTTTAGTACCTTAAGGCTGGGAGAAGAACTACCAAAAGTGAAAAAATTTTTGAACTTAAAAAAGACATCTCCATCTCTGACAACCTCAAGAGCATAATCTACTATGCTATCAAGAATTCCAGATAGGAAACCAAGTAACATATTTCTTAATGGCTTGGTTGCAGGCCATACAATATATACAGTCACCGCAAAAATGAAACTAGTAACAGCAAATGCTGCAGAAGCTAGGAAACCCCCAATTACAGCTGCAGCAGCAGCCATTGCAGATGTTAACATTCCAAACTCTACCAGCATTCTGCTAGATATAGAAGACGCCACTGGATGAGGATACTCTCGCAATGTTCCTACCAAAGACTGCATACAAAAAAATGAAGCAAAAAGTAAAAAATGCATATCTATAACAGTTTGCCTTTATCTCCATTACATTGCCATTATGTTTGTCCATTTTTCACACCATGACATGAGAATTTAACTAAATTTGAGTAAGTAATACAAGATTGAAAGACCTTAACGTTACTCTCTATTTCATACAGGGGACCTTCGTACTCCTGTAAGCATGCCAGAGTTTCATTCTGGTCAAGTCGCATTGCCCTACAAAGCAAATTTGCAGCCTATAGTTTAAGTGTATGATCAAAAGGAAGGAACCAATCCAAAACCCAAAAGAGAAAACTTTTGAAGGCAAATACTCACCATTTGGTTTTGTGTAAGCTCTTCTGCCCAGGGATTTCCTTCAAATCCACAATGAAATCTCTATCACCATCATTTCCTACATCCTCCTTATAAGTCAACAGCTTGACTTTATCATTCTCCATTGCTTTCTCAAAATCCTCAAAGCTCATCTGAGGCAATTCCTCTACATTTTTATCAAATTCCTCCTCCTCAGATAACTCTTCCCTTAAAATATGCTCAGGAACATAAAGCTTACCCTTATATTCCCTCAATATGTCCTTCAAATACACGGCTTCACCTTTATTTTGACCATCATTCATCTCTTCACTCCATTTTTCTTTGAAATTCAATTTACCCGCAACAAATTCAACAAAACCCACGTTCTTACTCTTGTTCAAATTCTCTCTTTCTTTCGAAGTGTAAAACTTGTCGCCAATTAGGTATCTGGGCTCAATTTGGCTAGGGTTTTCCTGCAAAACTCTAGTGAGAAAATCATCTTTTCCAGTCTTTGCGCCGGGTTGAGAATCGAAGCTTGAGCTGACCTTGCATAGAACTGTGAAGGATTGGCGCAGTATTGGAGACCTCAATCGATACTTTCGAGTGCACTGAAAGGGCTTTTGATAAGGTTTAGGGAGATAAACCCTAGTGGACAAAAGACCGTCAATGGTGGTCATTGTTCAAAATTCGCGCTTCTCTACTTTTCAAGAAAGATATTATGAAGGATTTTCATAACATTGTCAGCTAATTAATCTCAATTTGGATAGAGGAAGAAGAATGATTCAAGTTCAGGTCTTCAATTCGAGAGACTGAAATGAAAATGCAGTCATTGAGCCAATGACTCTTTATAATTGATGCTGTCACCTGTTTATCCAAACTCAATTGCCATGGTTCGGGTTCTTTTCATGATGAATCGGGTAAACCGTCTTCTTAATTGGATACTGGATTCTTTTTCAATGGATTTAATTCCTACATGCTTAAATACTTACTTAAATTTATAACAAGTCCAATTGAAAATTTTCAATCATGATAACATATTTTATGTAAAAAACTTAATACAAAGTAAAAAAAAAAAGTTTGATAATGAATTTTTGTTTCTCAAAATTCAGTGTTCTAATATTTACGAATTATCTTTTCTCAAAAAAAAATTTGAATTTTCATTCATTAAATACAAATAAAACTCCATTAGTAATAATGGAATGGATATTTTTTCATAAAATAATTAGGTCCGAAGAAATCTTCAAATAATTTCATTTTTATTTAATTTTCCTGACTTGTTATGCTACTTTTGAATAAAACAAGCATCCGTTTCTGAGAAAAAGAAAAGATGAAGTTGTTCATTTATAATTTAAATTTAATAAATTCTCAATTCTATAATTAAGAAAACAATTGAAATACTAAATTCAGCTAAAAAAACCCACCAAGAACTACTTAATCATTTACTTCACATGAATCTCTTGATTTGGGTTTGTTCCAAATTTACTTGCACATTAACTTAAAAGTTTACTACAACCTTGAGCCTGATTTTAATCTGTTGAACAGTCATTATATAGGGAGAACTTTTTCCTTTGCTGCTTAAGTTTTCCTGCGACATTATTCCTACTACAGATTCTAATGGATTCAAAATTACATACATTTCTTTCACTTCATCCCCTCTGCAGACAGAATACCTGTTTTATAAGTAATGACAAATATTTAAGTTTTCACTCTCTTTGTCATTTCATTCTATGGAGTGTACATTCCCAGTATTGACGATGAGCTGGATAGTAGCAGTCAACATGTGCAGAATAAAGTGGGGGCAGGAGCAACTCCAAGAACTTGAAATATTCGTCATTGTTAGTCGCTTCTTCCCTTTTGTGGTGCAGTCTCAAGGTACTGCTCTGCCAGTTTCTTCACTTTCTCGCCTTCCTTGATAAGGAAATGAGCGTTCTTGGCATTCTGGTGGAATTTCATAACTTTTTCAGTAGTTTTCGCAACAGCCCACCTGTACTGTTCAGTGCTGATTACGCCACTTTTACACAGCGGTCTAATATGCTCTTTGATGTACATTTCAACCTGCAGATAACAACAATCCAGATGAATTACATATATAGGCACACAATGGTAACATAAATTTATGATGCAAGTAAAGACAAAGGGTATATAGGTGCCCCATAGTAGCCACCTTCTTGGAAACAGGATTGTTAGTCTCAGACTGCCTGTTAATGTCGGTTTTAAATTTATCCTTCTTTGGGATGTTTTCACTCGAATGAGAGAGGTTAGATGAATTTTCTCCGTTGACTTGACTTGAAATGTTTTCCTTAGAGTGAACAACCAGCCCACATGTTTCTTCTGGCAATTTGTCTGACAGTGGTTCCTTATCTGGGCCATATAATTCTTCACACTCTGCAGGGGAAAGTTCTTCAGCATCAGAACACTTAATCGTCCCATGTTCAGTTGTCATTGTTGGGCTAATGATGCCTGTATCAGTACGACCCTTCATTTCTTCGATATCATTCAATACCTCCTGGTCTCTAGAATTATTTTGATCACTAGACTTTTCAGATTTGAGAGCGGAAAATACTACTTTCAATTTCAGTTCAGATTCTTCTGGCGGTACCTTTGCAACTTTCATGGCAGCAGCGCCAATGTAATCTTCATCTTCTATATCGTACTCAAAATCACCATATATGTCCTCTGGATGCGAATCCATTTCAAATATATTATCAGGTCCATCTTCTTTGTTCTGCGTTGGGGAATTAACTTCAGTTTCTTTTTCCGTGTTACGTGGACTACTTGGCGGAGAATCGGAGATAAGACCTGCATTCTTCAGTGCCTCTTGAATAACGGTATCACTTGAGAGTTCTTCATTTGCTTGTTCTGATTGATTTGGCTGCAACAACGAGGATGAGGAGCTCGATTCTGTGGTCCTAACAGTTGCAATATTGTCTGAACGATGCAATAATTCCTGGGAACATAGGTTCAAATACACTAGTTTACTACTTGATTTGTCAGCAACTCCCTTCTCGATATTGATTGCGTCTGCAACGGCCAATTCTGTTTCAGCCGATCTGCGAACCTCGGGCAGATCTAGTTTCTTCAGGAAGAGTTCCGTTAGTCGGTAAAGCTGTGCCTGTATAGCAATGACTAAAATTAGGTAAACCACAGTCCAGACGATGCTCAACCAAACCCACAGCAGTTCAGCTAAAAAGTTACGAGGTCAATCACAAATCCAGTGTGAAGAAACTATCCATGAGCCTAGCTCGGACTACATTTATTGGCAACATCAAGGATTCAAATTTTCCAATTTGAAGCTAATTGTATGTAACCAAATAGGCTTTGATTTCAAGATGGTGAAATTTGAAGAAACAATTATACTGGGAAATATAATAAGGTACAGGAATATTTTTTTCAATGATGCTTAAATGGAAGTGCAATGGTGAATAAACACCTTAGTCTACTTCACCCACTATTTATTTCTTCAAAAAGCAAACCGCAGCCTGGGATGTATGTGCCTTTAACAATGCAGAAGATATATCTTACCTGCCTGACTGACAATGGGATTTTATTGTGGCGACTTTGTCCCAGTACTGGTCTCATGTCTATTGGCAGTTGAGCCTGCTCATAACAACCAGGAGAAAACCAAATGTTTAATTAGCATCATTTAAAGGAAAATGCGCCCTTATTTCTAAAAATTAGCATCATTTCATCAAACAGCTATTAGATAGACTATTTAAGGAAGAGGGTAATATTACTAGCAAGGGATAATTTCCTTTTAGAATAGCATTGTCTTCCTCCTTCTCAAGCGTTGCTAGTGTACTTGTAGCAGCTTTTTTTCTTGCGAGTACCTCCATAGCCCATTTTCTTTTGTCAATTTTCCTATCATCAGATTGAATACTGGTTTCCTTCTGTGATTTGACTTTTACACCACCTGATGAAGCCTGCGAAGAACCATGATGAGCATTACTGGAAGTAGTAACTTTACCCTTTGAGCTTTTTATTTCTGTAGATTCAAAGGCATGACCATCTTGAGATGAATTCGGGGCCTTTTCCAATAAATTTAGCTCTCTGCTGTTCTGCTCAGAATTATTTGTGGCTGAAAGAGCTGACAGAGGTTTTATGTCATTCTTTCTTGGGAAAATTGATGTATCAGCTAAATATAATC
The DNA here is from genome assembly GCA_949673415.1 of Euphorbia schlechtendalii. Classification (NCBI taxonomy): domain Eukaryota; kingdom Viridiplantae; phylum Streptophyta; class Magnoliopsida; order Malpighiales; family Euphorbiaceae; genus Euphorbia; species Euphorbia schlechtendalii. Next base: position 8,761 of record CATIWQ010051682.1, on the reverse strand, counting down.
TGGAAAGAATTTGATTTTTCGACTGAGACCCAGATGTCTGCTCTGTTTCCGATCCTTCATGATTCTTCCTCAGAAGGTTAAGGACCGACTTCAAAGTTGCAATTTTTTCAGGCTTCGAGGCCTTCATGCAGCGGTGCTTCCAAAATTCAACCTCACACTCTCGATCCCATGCTCGTCTTCGCCTTCCATTCGAATTACCATATATTTTCTTTGTAAGATTTTCGCGAACTTTACCCTTCTGAAGCAGCAACTTTTTTGCCTTCAAAGCAGAGGGTGACAATTTGTTAGAAACTTCGGTTCTGGGTGGTCCTGCTACAGCGGTGCGGAAAGCAGCTAAAAGCTTCGGATCGAAAAGGTTTTCCCCGATATCAATGGAGGACCTGTTACGCACAGCTTCTCTTATTTCTTTCCTGAGTATTTGAACTACACCTGAAGATTCATCCTCTGTGGCTCTCCTCATGATCTTTTTGACTCTCAGGCCAGCTGTAATTTCCTTTTCTTTAGAAGATTTATCACCTGAGTTCTGGGTTAGAATCCCTTTAGGACTACGACCAATCCCCTGAACTATACTCATTATATCAGGAACAGCATCTTCCTTCTCAGATGACTTTTTCAATTTGCCATCTTTGGGAACTACCATCTGGGCAGTACGTCTACGTGAATCATCCTTTATTATTTCATTGCTTCGATCCGCTGAACGAGTCATTTGAAACTTCCCCTTGCTTTTAAGCTTTTTCTGAGAAGCAGCAGCTTCATTCTCAACTCTATCTTCCTCATCAGCCGCAGTCTTGACAACATCGTCACTGGAAGAGAATAAAGAAAATTTCAGATCAAGATATAACAACGGGCACAATAATCAATTAGAAAATGTTCACCTTAACCGGCAATACAAAAATTATAAATAAAATTGCTATATTATGTTCCTTGTTGCTACTCTATCTGTTCTCTTTTTTTTCCTGCTGGATTCAAATTCATTTATATACAATGAGAAGTCCATAGAGGCTATGCTATATGTAGTTAATACCCAAAATCCTTAGCCCAATCCAAATTTTTGTTTGCTTCTTAAGATAATCTAAGTGCATTTAGTTCTTGCAAAATCATAAGTAATGGAACATAGAGGATATCACATATCAGTATTTCATTCTTGCAACTCTTCAAATAAGAGAAACTTCAATCTGGCATTACTAAATAAAAGGGGTTCAGAAACGAAGGCAAACAAAGAAGAGGGGGATATCTGGTTTAAAAATGCTATAAGAGATAGTAATAAATTCATTTAATGACTACCAAGTTTAATGTATAAATATGTTTGCAAGCATCTATATGTATACAAATATGTGTGCATTTGTGCAAGACGTGTAATAGTTACAAGAATGGTAACCCCATAAATATTCAACTAAATTTAGAAAATTATACACCATAAAACCAAAAACATAGAGTGAAGACAATGAATCTCATCATTTATGGTTCAGATAAAAGTCGCTAATGATTAGTCCACAGAAGAAAATGATTTCGCAATCAGTTTGAGTGACAAACTGGTACTGTAGCAGTTATGAACTAAGAGTTCCAGGGCAGGCAAATATACAAAAATTATTTAAGATGAAACCATTGAAAAGCTATTCGTTATTATTTCTTCAACAATGTGGATCACTGAACATTCTTGGATCTGAAAAGATTTAGACGTGTTATTTTAGGACCTGAACTAGAAGAAATAAAAAAAGTTAAAAACATATCCAAAAGCCTACTCCAGTAAAGAGGTTCTTTTAACTGATAAGATACTGCCACTCTGCCAGGTTATTAAGCACAAAATTAAATTATTTCCAAAAGGATAAAAAAGTAATATTCTGATGCTGCTGGTTTAGTAATCACACAAGCAGATTGACTAATAGCACAAATAATACAAGAAAGCTTAAAAAAACCTAATCTCTAGTAACCTGCGATTTGTACGACTTCTTTTTAAGTTAATATTTTTGACAACCTCCTTTTTGGGATCAGGAAGAACCTTCTCATCTGCAAACATTTAGCAATATAAAAATGGCAAGGAGAAAAATCAGAAAACAATAAGCCACAGCCCAAAGAACGGGATGTTGATTTTATATATGTTAATGTGATAAGGCACTCGCCAACCTCTTAATAGAGAATCTTCACAAACCATTTTCTGTGGTAAATCATCAGTCCCTTGTTCTTCAGTACCTAAATCATTTGCGTGATTAACTGCCAGCACATATATATTGCAATTACATTCCTTAACATGAAAAATCCCCATATACTTTTGTGCCGTATCATAGATTAAGACCAAAAGTAGTTTCAGTTTCGGAAAACGTGTTACCTGCATTGGATTCATCAAGCAACTTGCTCAAAGAACTTTTAACATCAGAGCTGCTCAGTTCAATATCTGACCCATCCACAGGATTTGTTTCCAACTCATTAATCAGGAAAAAAGCAGGTTGGCTGGAGGATGTGTTATGTAACAAGGGAAGTTGGAGGCCCAGTCCAGGTTCAACAGTAGTCTTTTCATGGGAAAGCATTACTGCCATCAGACCATTGCCATCAACTTTCAGGTCCTTATCAACTTCACAGGCTGTTTTAGTTGCCTCGTCATGCTCTTTGATTCCATTAACCATTGAGACAACCACAGCTGTCTCTCCATCATCAGCAACAGCTACAGACAACTTCCCCGAAAAAGTAGCCTCGGGTAAACAGCTAGTATGCCCACTATCTAGACCACTCAAGTGGCTTGGCCTCTGTATCGAAGTTGCATCAGATTTTTGTGGTATTTCACCAGCCATGCATCTAAAGCAAACCAAAACTGAAAGTCTTTCAGATAAAAGACAGGGAGGGACCTGCTAAATATCTATAATATACAAGTATTTTACAAATTTATGAATGAGAGAGAAGCAACAATGCTACTTTCACACAAAAATTGTCCAAGCATATAAATCAGAAAATTGTGAGCCATTTATAACAGAGATGGTTCATAAATTTAATTCTGCCATATGCCGGAAAATGGTTATTGTGTTATTTGGTTTTCAACCACCTAATAATATTCACTATAAAAAGGGATCACCAAAACCACATGCATGTGTTTTATTTTCATAAGCATCTAAAAGTCCTGCAGCCACCCGTCACATGCAACAATGAATTGAGGTTTAGAATCACTTTCCCAGAGCGCACTCACCGAATCATATTAAGAAAATGAGAAATCAATCTGACACTTCCTATGCATTCACTTTTTTAATTTCATTAAGAATGACAATTGTAAGATGAAACATGAAGAATGCTCCCAGCCTAATATAAATAAATACTAAAACTACAATTACTCATAAATTACCTTGGGCATAACCACGAATCCTCAGTTGTATTTTCAGTATCAAAGCCCACGCAGAAGGCATGGTACCTAGTACCAATTATGCCAAAAAATAGGCTCATTAGAGGTAGAAACTAACAATATATGTTAAATAAATTAACTATCCAAAAGAATTTAACTAGGTGATATGGATAAAAAGCTATTCACATTTACAGTTAATGGAAACTATACGAAATTATTATTTTTAAAATAATCAACAAGGAAAAAAAAACACAACCTATGCCGAAATGTGAACTGGAAGAAATTTACAACAGGAAATAAAAAAAAAGTGCATTTTGAAGTTCAGAGAGTGTAGCAACAAATTTTATTCTATAAACTACTTTTCCATTTCTGAATGATTGCTTGGATTCTATATTGCTTCATCTTCTTAATCACTTCTTCGACCTTCAAGTTTGTATTCATGTTCATTTTGTTTCTTGGAGGGTTTCCTTTGCTTCATCAATATTAAGATTTAACTAATATCATTTAAACATAAGCACGTATATAATTTGTTTCAGATAATTAAATTACCAAATGTCACAAGAATCACAAGCAATTGAGGTATCCAAGTTACTGTCTTCTTCAATATTTACTGATCCACAACGAATCTTGCAGGCATCACCATCCAAGCAAATAACTGCCTACAAAATGAGACAGTAAATAACAATTTGAAGATGGTTAAAATCATTTCAAAAGGACAAAACTTCGATTTATGAGTTTATCCCAATTCATGCAACACTTGAAACTTTTTCACATAAAATTATTCCGTATAGAATGCATTCAAGCATTCAAAATTTGATGTAATCGCTTGCTCCCTTCTGTATCCTGCCACTAGCTAAGATCAAAAGTGGACTTTCAATGATTAAATAAATTAGGAAAATAAGTTCTCAATGAAAAAATTACATGATTTCAAACACATTCATAAGGCATTTAAACTAGATGCAACTATAAACTTTTGAGAAGAGCAGGAATCCCAAGGAACAGCAGAGATCAGCACTTTCCAAGATTAATGATAAGATAAAGTGATGTACCCTTGACTAAAGGACTGAAGAGATGCATTCTAATTAAAGACATTCTGTGTTATACAATTTTCAACTTTCTCATATCCATCCATACAGAAGAGGGCAACCATATAGTTTCAGTTCATCTTTCCAAAGCTGAAAACTTAGAGGACCGAAAATTAATCCCAACACCAGAAATTATAATATCAAAGTGATTCTTACATTCTCGTCAATATAATATGATGGAAAAGAAAGAGTGTTGTTCTTCCCTTCAATAGACCATTCATCATCCCTGCAGCACAGATGAAGGAAAGACAATCAACCATAGCACACAAAAATGAGGGTCATCACATCGCTTCTATCACTAAACTGTAAACATCAAATTATGATAACAATCACAGCTAACTTCAAGATTGAAAAAGGAAAACGCAATAACATAGACATCTATTCTCTAACAGTAAACAAAAACAATATGCCAATACATTGTCAAAAATTGGTAACAGGCGATGGGTTTTTGAGTTCTAGTTATCCAGCTTCCTAATTTGCTCAACGATTCTTCAATTTTCCAAATTCATTTTAAGCAGAAGAGCTAGTAGCGTATCGCTCTCATTTCAACATGAAACCAGACGGGTAGCAAGATACATAAATACTTCTACTACAATAGTATCTCTGCCAAATTTCTGAAACACATGGCATTTAATGTATACACATCCTTGGTAATGATAAAAGAATTTCATGCCGATTTCGGAAATGGAAACCCAGGGAACCTCTACAAGGCATTTCCGGGCAGTTTCCACAATTAAGGAAAGATAAAAACTCGTTTCTTCAAATTTGGGGAACCATTTCCTAGCAATTTCCTCCATCTAGAGGACTTAGTTAGTTCCAAATTCATTCCCAGAACTAAACTTCTTTTATATTCAAACTAAGAGTCCAAGACATTTCAATCCATAATTCTATATCATTATCAAGAAAAGCAAACATTTCAGACTTGATGCAGCCTTTTTGTCTTCAATTATTATATTACATTTACGCTTCTACCAAATTACACTTGCTAGAGATATTTATCAACCAATGCAACTTGGTTGATAGTTTTTACATCTCCCATTGACACTTGGTTGATATATTTGAGTGAGATATTCATCAACCAATGCAACTTGGTTGATAGTTTTTACATCTCCCAATGACACTTGGTTGATGTATTTGGGTGAGATATTCATCAACCAATGCAACTTGTTGATAGTTTTTACATCTCCCAATGACACTTGGTTGATAGATTTATTCACAAATAATAACGAATGACGAATTAGATCAAAAACTTACTTCATAATCTTTAATTTTCCATCTCCAAAATTAACAACACTTGCATGAAAAAAACTAATGTGTTATTTTACTGCTTTATCTAAGAATAAAAGTATACCATAATTGTTACGGGTGCAAGGCAAGCATGCGCCCCGAGTGACACAAGGCGCAAATAAGCTAGAATATTTTTAAAATTTTAAAATAAAAATATGACTCTAATTTCAAACTAAAATAGAGTATATGGTAATAAATCAACCTTAAAAGAAAAATCCATCATAAAAATAGCCTATAGTTGCCCGGGCACGCCTAGGCACTGGAGGCACTCGCCTGAGGGACTGTGCCTTGGCTGAGGTCTTCCAAGGTGATGGACTGTGAGCCTCAAGAACCCGGAGCCTGAGGTGTGCCTGTGACAACTATGAATTATACGCATGAAAATTTTATAATTTTTATAGTTATTTAGTATCTACACGTTTCCCCTCATTTTCCAAACATATATTTTTTAAAAAGTTGCATTTACCGTCTGTATCGTTTCAATTTCCTTTCCATGCTACCTAGTTACATCTAAAATGACTAACACGGTAACACCCAACAAGCAATGCACAAAAATGGATCTCTTCAATCAGGAAATTACCAGCAGCAAGGAAATATAAATTTTGAAAACAAAATACCTGGAAGAAGAATCGTCATCAACTTTATTGTTTCCGACTGTGTCATACACCTTGATGATCAAAGAAAAAAAAAATAATTTGGTGCAATCTTCTGAAGTTTCAATAAAGCTTCATGAACAATAATCTCATTATACCATTAGTTCACAGAAACCAAATTAAGGAAATCTCAGTTCATAATTAAAGCTTCATAATTACATATTCAAAATGAAAATACAAGAGGCAGAATGAAAATTTAACAGGAGAAAAAGCTTTTACAGATTTTAGATCACTCACTGGGACACAGGTTATCAATTGAAACTCGTTCTGGCAAAGTGGGCAGAGGTTTGTGATTGTAGCCCAGTTGTCAATGCAACCAAAACAGAACCTGAAAATCTCAGGATAAACCCAAAGTTACTATACTCTGATATCACTCAAAGAAATAATAGAAGTTGACTTGAACATAAAAATAGCAATTCAAGTTATCAGAATTACTGAGGGCAGAAAAAAAATGAAGATGCATACCAGTGCTGGCAGCAATCAAGAACCCCCCTATCAATGATAATGTCCATGCATATCCCACACCTTTCACCATCAAAATTTGAATCATCCTGCACTCAAAATAAGACATACAGTAAAACAGAAGTCACAAACTATAGGCTAAACATTCTATCATATCCCAAAATATTAAGTGAAACAAAGCTCGAGAATTCTTAAGCATCGATCTCAACACAGTGCCATGATTCGCGCAATTAAGTTGCTCCTCATAATTCAAATAATTTCTCAATCTACTAAAACCAAACAAGATATGCAATAATTACATGCAAAAGCTTCAACTCTAAAAGAAGAACACATATAGTTTAGTGAAAAGATTGTTCATTTCTGAGAAATAAGTTAATATATCAATACATACATTATTATCTTCAAAATCGATAATTTCTTGGTCTAACAAATCACTGGTGGCGAAGTCCACCTCCATTAGCATGTCTTACACCAACCAACCTGGTTATTTTAAACAGCAAAAGGAAAAGGAAGTAAGAAGTGCAGGATTAGAAAGCAACAATCTCGATTCTCCATTTGCAGGCGCGTACGTTATATAATTGCGATTAATAAGGAGATGAGTTGATAAGATTGCAGAATATTATTGAAGAATTTTGGTAGGGGAGAGGACAAATTAGGGATCAAAGAGTTAGAATTAGGTCACAAATTGGAATGAATACCTGTGACTTTAATGTAGGCGCAACTGAAATATTCTGCTAGTTGTTCATATGTATTTTGCTTCTGCAAGTGATGCAGGTTGAATAAGAAGAAGAAGACGAAGAGTTGAAGACGAAGAGGAAGCGAGGACAGCTTCGTAATTTGCAAGTTTCGAAGACCCGAAGCTGGGGACACGAAAACGTGTTTCTTCGTACAAGTTCCACTTATTCATATTTGGAATTAGACTCCGCAACACTAACTACTTTTTTACAATCAAAATATTACATGCCAAATGAATTTTCTCTGAATTTTTTCACGATCAACTGCTTTATACATCACATTTTACATTATAAAGTATAAACAAATATAAATTAATAATATACTCCCAACTTGCTTAAACCATCCATATTTTTATCCCATCTATAATCAGTTTAATTGTGTTTTCTCAAATTACTTTTCTGAAATGTTTATATAAAAAGCATATTTGATTTTCAAAAAACAAATCGTGCAGTTCTTAATTGAATAGTATGATGGATAAATGTGTTGTTCAAAATTAAAATATGTAATTCTATAAAAAAAAATTATGATCAACTTATTGAAATAATAATTTTAAAAATAATTTCAAAGAAATCTTTAATACTTAAATGCAATGATTATTCAAGCCCGGCTTTACCATTGAAGCCAACTAAGCTTATGCTTGAGGACATGATATAAGGGCCTCAAATTTTCTTAGATTATGAGGGTGTTTCTCAAAACTTATTCTTTTTTACTTATTCCTTATAAGTGTTTTTTAACTTTTAAGGGACTTAAAAATAAGTAGTTAAGTGTTTCTGAAAACTGATTTTTAAGTCACTTATAAGCTGTTGAAGTGCTTCTGAAAACTGATTTTTAAATTACTTATAAGTTACTGACGAGGGTCGAAACCGTCAAAAATAAAATTTATAAAACCCTTTGACTCTAAACAAATAAATTTGCAGTAGCGGCAAGCGGAATCGTCTCCACAGGGACTATGTAATCAATTTAACTCGATGACAACTAAGAAAATGCAATAAAAATAAAAGAATGGGGGGTTTTAAAGGAGTTGGTTGCTTGAGAAAAATAAAGAACTAAAGCTGAAATTTAAAAGAGTAAAAATTATTGATTAAAAACTCTTCCGATAAAGGATGCTTTCGGCTAATTACAATCGATCACGGGCATAAAAGATAGATTTCTAAATTTATCAATCAATTGGTTTAATCACGAAGTAGCATGATTAAAATCTTCAAAAGGCAGAAACC
>CATIWQ010051680.1:0-15921 GCA_949673415.1 Euphorbia schlechtendalii | reverse complement strand
TAGACCTATTACGGTCCGCATCTTTCATTGACCTTTCACGGTCCACACCTTTCCATGGACCTTTCATGGTCCACACCTTTCCATGGACCTATTATGGTCCCATTCTTTCCATGGACCCATTACGATCCGCATCTTTCCATGAACCTATTACGGTCCACACCTTCCATAGACCCATTATGGTCCACAGCTTTCCTGGACTTATTACAGTCTGTATTCTTTCATTGAACCTATTATGGTCCACACTTTCCTGATTTATCATAAGTCATCGGACCTATTACAGTCCACATTCTTCCGACTTATCACAGTCACCATACTTATTGTGATCCTCATTCTCCCGACTCTTCACAGTCAAGGAACTTATTACAATCCACACATTTCAATGGACTTGCTACAGTTCATGCTTTTTCATGACCTATTACGAATACCGGATTTTCCACATTCCGTACCCCTTCCAAACCTTTCCTTACCAAACAGGAAGTCACGAAATAACACCAGGAACCTAGATGGGCCAACATTATGCTGGATAAAAAGCCTTGGATCATCGCAAAAGCCTCCCAAAATAACGAAGAAGTCATCGGGACATCCTCGAAAATCTCAAACTCAAATTTCTGTGCTTATCATGGACCTGAAGAGAAATATCTCTCAGGATACTTATGTTTTAATTTTTGATTGAAGGGGTAAAAATTATTTACTAATAAAACTCCTCATTCTTGCAAGTACCCCTTTCAACTCACAAGGGGTATCCAATTCAGACTGTAACGGGCAACCATCCCACAGCGGATTTCGACGAAGACTCACGATAGTCAGCAAATTATCAAAAGGCATGGAGCATACGGCTTTCATCCTTTCCCCAATAGATCTAAGGGTCACAGTAAACCTGACAGTCAACTCACAAGGGGCATCCAATACAGACCTCAAGGGTCATCCATCCCATAGCGGATATCAACGAAGACTCACAGCAATCGACGTATCAACAAAGGCATAGAGCACATGGCTTTCATCCTTTCCCCAACAGATCTAAGGGTCACAGTCAACCTGATGGAAACTCATAAGGGGCATCCAATACAGACCTCAATGATCATCCATCCCACAGCGGATATTAACGAAGACTCACAGCAGTCGACTATCATCAAAGGCATGAAGCACATGGCTTTCATCCTTTCCCCAATAGTTTTAAGGCTCACAGTCAACCCAGAGGTTAACTCACAAGGGGCATACAATTCAGACCGCAACGGTCAACTCATAAGGAGCATCCACCGCAGACTTTCTACAGTCCGCGTACCCTTTGGGACTTTCTACAGCCTGCATTCTTTTTTCTAACTTTTTACAATCACCGGACTTTTTACAGTCCTCGTTCTTTTTTTAAGCTCTTTACAATCACTGGACTTTCTTTAATCCGCATTCTTTTTTTCGACTTATTATAGTCACTAGACTTTCTACAGTCCACATTCATTTTTTCGACTTATTACAGTCACTGGACTTTCTACAGTCCACATTCATTTTTTTAACTTATTACAGTCACTGGACTTTCTACAGACCTCATTCCTTTTTCTGACTTATTACAGTCACTGGGACTTTCTACAGTCCGCATTCTTTTTTTCGACTTATTACCGTCACTGGACTTTTTACAGTCTGCATTCTTTTTTCTGACTTATTACAGTCACTGGACTTTCTATAGTAAACATTCATTTTTCTGACTTATTACAGTCACTGGACTTTCTACAGTCCACATTCATTTTTCCAACTTATTACAGTCACTGGACTTTCTACAGTCCACATTCATTTTTCTGACTTATTACAGTCACTGGACTTTCTACATTCCGCATTCCTTTTTTCTGACTTTTTGCAGTCACCGGACTTTCTACAGTCCAAATACCCTCCCGGACTTTCTACAATCCAGTTTCTTTTTCAGACTTTTTACAGTCATCCGAGCCTTCTACGGTTCACATTTCCCTGACTTATTACAGTCATCAGACTTATTACGGTCCTCATTTTCTTGACTTTCTATAGTCATCCAAATCTTTTACGGTTCAAAATCTCAACTTTTTACAGTCATCCGAACCTTCTACGGTTCAAAACCCTGACTTTTTACAGTCGCCCGAACTTTTTATAGTTCAAAATTCTTAACTTTCTACTGTCATCCGAACCTTCTACGGTTCAAAATCCAGACGTTTTACAGTCAGCTGAACCTTCTATGGTTCACACCTAGGCTGGCCTTTTTACGGTTAGCGGACTTCCTACGATCCACGTCGTCAGTAGGCCTACTACCGCCTGCACACATGGGTCATCAACAAAGAGAATGGAGACACACGGTCAATGTTCTCTCCCCAATGGTTCCAACGGCATCAATCAACCAAAGGTTAACCTCCAGGGGCAATCATTGCCACACGGGCAATTCATGAGGGGCATTAGGAGATCAATCCCTGAAAGACGCCGCACCAAGATGAAAGCTTCCAGCCATCATCACCGAAGAGTGCCAACCGCGACTGGGCAGGTATTATTTCTAAACCCGGCTGCTCATTCAATCGTGGGACCATACTGAACTCATATCAGCAGTGATCCCACGAGGGGCAGCTGTGAGCACGGGATTTTTATGCCCTACTCGCAAGTTCAATGATGAAGCTGTAATATATTTTCCTTTGCTAGTCTTTCACTTTGACAGGGTCTCGGAGGTCCTCGGGAGAAGCATTCCTCGTTTCTTTATGTACCTTACATCTTTTATACCACCTCATTTGTAACCGAGCCTAAATTGGACTAAAATCAGACCGAAAATAATGATGACCTAGATATAGAATCGGTACTGATGAGAATACATCGGTACTGAAACCTGTGTCTCAGTACCGATACAAATCATATCAGTACCGATGTCAACATCGGTACCGATGCGCAAGCATCGATACCTATGGTTCTGCCTCAAAATTGTCCATCGGTACCGATAGTTCATCATCAGTACCGACGTTTAGCTGACAGCAGCAGCAAAATGACTTTTAAATTCCGGAATTATTGGATAATTTCAAATAATTCGGTTCCCATCACTTTCAACACTGTTGAAAGTGATTGGAAGGTCCCCCCCATTTATGAGGATGGGATCTTGGTGGAGAGAAAGGGGAGGAAAATGACAAAACAACTTTTGACTTTGGATTGAAGGGAACTCTAACTAAAGAGAAAAAGAAAAGAAAGGAAGGTAGGAAAAACGGCAATGGCTGCCATGGAGAGAAAAAAAAAAACTCACTCTTTCCTCTAACACAAAATCTCACACACACAAACACAAAAAACAAAACACAAAAACACAATTTTCATTCACTAAAACTCCAAAAGTAATTGGTTTTAGTTTCTCTACACTTCATAAACTCATAGGAAGAGGGATTTCTAACTCCTCTCTTCCTCAATTTTCATGCCATACAACCCGGAAGTACTGCCTTCCTTCGAAGAGTACACTACTCTTCATCATTTTCGTCAAAACCGCAAACCGGATCAAAGAAACGAGGAGGACTTCCCGGAGGACTTCATGGACCTTGAAGAACGTGGATTCATGACTATGAGGTAAGCCTCTGAGTTCCTAGAGTTTGTGCTCTTTCTTATTTGCTTTTTCTTGAGTTTCGTTTTCTTTTCGGTTGTTTTCGGTTATTTCCCGTTTCTGCGCACCGTGCGGTTTTCAGTAATTTTCAGTCCAATTTCAAATCTTTTTGAGTGTTTTGATCATATAAACATATTCTACACATCCTGAGCTTTCTAGAATGATAAAGATCTCTTGAAACCGACAAGTATATCAAAAGTTATGAATTTTCAAAGTTTTGTACAAATTTATTTCGGTTTTCTGGGAAGAATGTTACTTTTTCCAGTTCTGGGTTTGAGGAAAATTTTTATTTAATGATTAGTTATTTTCATTAAATTCCTTAGATCATGAGGTTTCGGGAATGGTAAAGATCATTTAAAATGGATAAGTAGAAATAAAGTTATGATTTTTCGAAGTTAAGTAAAATTACGATTCACGATTTTGGACAACGTGGACTGTTTGATTTTTTTCGGCATAAAGCTGTCTTCAAAATGTGATTTTGTCACTTTGAGCATAGTCTACACTTCCTGAGCTTTCCAGAATGATAAAAATCATTCAAATTTGTTAAGTATAGGGAAAGTTATGATTGTTTGAAGTTTCGGATTTTTGTTGGGCCGTTTCTGCTGTTTTTCTGGTTTTCTGCAGGTGACGAACGCCGGTACCGACGCTACAGTACCGACACCGGCGCTCGCCGTAACAGTGAACGTCGATACCGACACTCCACCGTCGGTACCGACACTCTTCCTGGCAGAGTCCGGTTTCGCTCCGTTTCATTCCGGTTCGGGTCGTTTAAAGCCCGGAACAACCCGCTGCGACTCTCCTTGACCTGAAAATACGTCTATGGGGATAACAAACCTCTAAATCAAATTTATTTAATATTTATTTATGATTTATATGTGTATTAATTGGTTAATTGAAATTATTATTGTTAACTTAAACAATGATTATATTATGCATTTCAGCCTAGTTTAATATTTTTAAATATTATTTTGGATCACCCCCACGAAGGGAATAAAATGTATTCCCGGATAACAGTCCTCACTATATAGCCATGCGGTCATTTTCACTAATAAAATCGACCAACATACTTGTATAAAAATGAACCATTTTTATTCCAAGTAACAACTTTAAATCATCAATGTTTTAATTAGGCCACACGGGCCTCGCTAAAATCAAAATCGAACATATGTGATATCCCCTGTGCTGACATTTGTGGATGCAGGTTAGATCTTAGGATTTAATTTCCTTCGGGTATTGTATATATTTATACAAAAAATTGTAATTCATAGATTAGGCAGGTGGTTGTATCCCCCGAGGCTATGTAACATTTAATCTTTTCTTTTTCCGCATTTACTTTTCCGCATTTACTTAATGCTTAATATATGGATTTATCGTTTTTTTTGCATGAGCGTTAAATCATGCATTTCAAACTCAAAATGACTTAAGTACGAATATGCACAATTAAGATAACATGGTTTTCTGTAGATGTAATTTAATGTGATCCAATAAGAAATAAGCAACTTATCTCGAACCCAAATCTCTGTGTCTTGTTGGGCCGTCCCCCGGACATTAAACCTCCTAGGACTCTAATTCCTGGAAAGAGCTAATCCAGGTGGCGACTCCATATTAAGAGATGGTGGATTCGGGTTCGAACCGATCTAAATAACTTTTTCACTCTCTCTTTTCAACCTTTTCCCGGGTCCCCGACCCGGTGCAGAACCATTTTCCAAACACCCCGGTGGACCGCGCCTCTCATATCGCACGCTCTCGGCCCACCGCTCCGTGTCGTCCGCTCACAATTAGCCCATAAGTCTAAGGTACCCCTATTGCCGTGAAGCTTTCTCTGGTACTAATTTGCCTCCCTGAAAAAAGATAGTACTTGAGCGAGTGGAGCACATGTTGCCATATCGCAAGTACTTCCCTCATTAGAGGCTTGGAGTGTATTTTAGTGCAACAAGAACCTTCTACATCAACAACCCATTACAAACCTCATGTAAATAAACCGTAGGAATTTTTCCCTAGGGTGTTACCAAACAAACGACCATGCACTATATATCTCTTGCAGGTGCGCTCCTTACTATCCTCGTGGTACTAAGATGAACCAAACTTAGCATAGAGACTAGCCAAAAACCCTACACGAGGGATTTGTATGGTTGGAAGATTGAACATTGTATGCTATGTACTTATTATTGTACAAATGTCATGCTAACCTCGAATTTTAGTGCGGACACTTGAACCCACACTCTTATAATGATGTAACATAGCATCTTTTCATCAACATGATACCAAATCGGTGTCACACACATTTAGGGTAGTTGAAATTTTAGATCATGTCACCCTAGAACCACTTAGAATCATCACTTACCCCTTCTCAGTGAGATGTTCACTTGGCATCCTGCTATTAGCCTGTACATGGAAAACATACCTTTCTTTTATTACGTGATGTACACTTGACATCTGACACTTAACTCACAAGGGGCTATAATAAATCCCACACATTATCTTTGAGATGTCCACTCAACATCCAACTCACAGCCCTTCCGGGGTAATTATACACACCAAAAGCCCAAACAGGGCAAATACCTACCCAAACCATTTCCCACATTAAAGGATATCCTAGTTGATGTCCTAACCTAAGCCCACACAGGGCAAACTTACTTCAAAAAACCTTACCTTACCAAATCTTCAAGGGTATACGCTTCATACCTAAATCATTCACCCTCATGAGGCAATAATTCATGTATAACCACATATCGTCAAATAGTGATGACCACATAGATATCTGAAACTTCACCCTAATTGGGCAAAATAACCTAATCATTCACTAGATAGCTACATAAGGTTGTTGTTTTCATTTTATTAGGGTATGTCACACCGCTTACCTGAAACAATTTTGACCTCCTCACCTAGTCATAGTACAAAACCTAGTCATTGACCTATTACCACATAGGTAACTTAGTCACCTCACTTACACACGATTGTACAAATCTCAAATCCAACCCCCGTTGTTGGATTTTAATCTCCATGTGTTTTCATCTTTACCTAATGACTAACCTATTTGTTTCAAATGGATTAACATACATGTTATTTCACATCATGACATGCTAACCCTTTGTGAATACAACCATAACATTAAACATCTCACTCATTTTTCGCATAACGAATCATGTCATGAATCCTAAACGCATGGTATGATATTCTACTTATGTATTGAAGGGGCTTGGAAAAGGCCTGCTCATTGCCTGGTCCGCATTTCTCCAATCGTGGCCAATCTGGAGGGGGTTCCATACATTGACTCAAGTGAGAAATCGAGTTCAGATTCAGATTCGGTTCAACGCACATCGATTATGGCCAATCTATGAGAAGAAGGTGCGGAGAGGATCACCTTGTCCTTAAGGGATAAAATTCACATCAATCGTAGGTGAGGGTTGAGATTGCAGCTGCCTTGAATGCCTTTACCTAAAGCAAATAGCTAGCATCGCTCATTCTCCAGCACATCGGAAGGGCTTAGATTGAAGTGTCCAATCCGGAGGTCACCCTTAACAATGGCAATCCAACTAGATGGCCTGAAACAGGGGGACCTCCCACCTCACACATGGTGCCCCCAACTACCTTTTATCAGTTCAGGGTAAAACAAAGTCAGCTGAACCAGGCTCCGATTGGGCAACCAGGATATAACTTTAACAATCCTCCCCAATTCTTCCCAGGATAAATGGGGCAGCCGGTATTCGCACCAGAGCCTTTTTATCAAGGAATGACTCAACAGCCTGTTCCTAACTGGAGTACATTGGTCGCCTCACAGTTCCAGGCACCTCAACTATCCCATTATGCGACATTTCCCCAAGGGCAATATAGCTCTTATCCAAGCACAAGGAACGCCATCCTCCAACAACCAGGAATGGCGGAACCATGGCGACAATTCCTGTCACTCACGGTGGTTATCTCATTAATTCATACACCGCACAACCGACGGTCGGGGATGAAGATAGCTTGCCCCCAAACTTCGCAATACCGCAATTTGAAAAGTATGTGGGATCTGGTGACCCGCGCGCTCACTTAATGCATTAACAAATGGTGATGAGGGCATTAAGGGTCAATGAATGGATGATAGCTAAGCTCTTTATCATCACCTTAGCCATCCAGTCAATGAATGGTACAGCCACCTTTCGCTGGATATAGCCACTAATTGGAATAGCCTTTCTTAGGCTATGATGGGGCATTATGGTTTTAACTCTCAAATGGAAACCACGATGCAACATTTGGAGGCTATAAGGTAGAAGCAGGGTGAGAGCTTCAAATCCTATTTTGCACGTTGGATGGCCAGACAAGTCAGGCTTCGAGCTCGCTTAAGTCTACCGGAGATGATAACTAAGCTTCTGGACTATGCACTGCCATCATACAGAAACAAGTTTGGGTCAGGCATCTTCTTCAACTACCGGGAAGTGTTTGAGAAGGCGGACAAGATGGAGCACTTTGCAATTTGAATCTGAGGAGCGCTAGAATAACCCATACTTGATTATGTAATAATTTAGCATTCAGATACTTTGCCCACAGGGCTTTTGAATTTTTAATAAATTGAACTTTGTTTATAACATCACGCATTCTAATAAGCATACACATAATGTTTTTAGCACATGTGACACATCATGTCATGAAATTAATTTGGGTATAAATGGATTCCCCATAATAAATTCAAATGATTTAACTCCTGAGAGAAAGTGAGAAATAAATACATGTACTTAGAAAAGGGGTGATAGCAATTGCCTCATCATAAAAGGATGAAAGATCAATGGAAAGATCTCCAAGCACGAAATGTCCACTGACTTATCCAAAGATCAAAAGGATCGGAGCTAGAACAAGGCTAAAATGTTGACCAAGCAAGTTAGGACCAAACAACTGGTGTAATGTCACAAAGAAGGAGTCAGATCATTGAACACATCAACAACTCCATCACAACCATTCACAAGATCAAATAACCGGCACAATGCCACAAAGGAGTCGGATCATTGCATACGTCAACAACTCTATTCATAAGACTAAACAACCGGTGCAATACCACAAAGAAGGAGTCAGATCGTTGAACACGTTAACAACTCCATCACCACCATTCATAAGACCAAACAATCGACGCAATGCCACAAAGAAGGAGTCGGATCGTTGAACACGTCAACAACTCCATCACACAAATCACCTTCATTCGAGGGATAATCAAACAAGAATCAATGCTAAAGATAAAAAGGAGTCAGACCGTTGAACACGTCAACAGTTCCTTCACACAGCTTGTTACTATTTGTGGGCAATCATCGCAAGAAACACCAATGATCAAGACTCATCATCACATACACCTCAAGCCAGCAAAGCGACGTGAGCACCAACCAATCGGTTAGCGATGCTAAACGAGACAACAAATGAAGTCGTGGACGTAGACGGCAGCCAATCTACCAAATCAAACAAGTCTTACACAATTGCTATCATGTATAGGTGGAAGAAATAAATTGATGAAAAGCAGTACGAACAAAAAATAAATTTGTATTTAGCCTGTCAATTAACACTCGGTTAATTGAGCAAAAATTAGGGCATATTTTCAAAACACAAAAAGAATAGCCCGCTGAGTTGAAAACCTAAAAAGGGAGGCTTAGGCAAAACTTAGGACATCGAGAGAACCACATTGGTTAGAAAACATGAGAGGGCTAATCAATGGCAGGAGTCAAATCATTTGAAATATTTATACCCCTGTTAAGTTCATCAATGAATTTCATTTCTGCTGAATCTTTATGAATATGCTTATCTTGATTGCTTGCATGCCAATGGTAGAATATTGCAAGTAAATATCCAAAACATCAAAAAATGAAAAAAATAAAGAGTAAATATAAAGAAAAATGAGTTTGTTGGATTGAAAACCTGAAAGGATGGTCCAGGCAAAAATTAGGATAAGGTTTGATAGATCGAAAACCCGCAAGGGCGATCTATGCAGAAATTAGAAC
Source organism: Euphorbia schlechtendalii (assembly GCA_949673415.1). Taxonomy (NCBI): domain Eukaryota; kingdom Viridiplantae; phylum Streptophyta; class Magnoliopsida; order Malpighiales; family Euphorbiaceae; genus Euphorbia; species Euphorbia schlechtendalii. Next base: position 6,381 of record CATIWQ010051680.1, on the reverse strand, counting down.
CAATATCAAATTCATCATCTCCTCCCCGGAACAATACGTAATAACTCATCGGGTGAACGGCTTCTAAGTGATCATCGCCGACACAATGTGGGATCAACGATTCATCCAGACTTTCCTTAAATCAGATCCAAGCTATGAACTTGAATCTGATTCAACGAACCCATGGTCATCATTTTGAGGGAGTCGTCCATGGAATCCCTAACAAGACAAACCCTAGGAGAAACTATGTACCAGCACAAGAGAAGGCTCTTCAGTTAACAAAGCCCATGACACCTACAACAGATTAACATATATTAATTTCATGCATAAAAACATGCCTACATTACATTCACATCATGTTATTTACAGGTAAAAACGATGCCAAACTGGGGCAACACTATCCCAATAAATAAGAACCCGCACTTCCACATGAGGAACCTACAAGCAAGACAAAGGCTCACTTAAGCCTAAAAGTCAACGTTGCAACATCACAACACTACAAAATCCTCCTAAACAATGGAGGGTTTTCGAGAAACCCCCGAATTTCTTATCAAACTCATTTCTTCCTCATGTTTTAATTCTTGATTGAAGGGGCAAAAATTTTTGCTTCGTATAAACTCAATCAAAAAATTAAAACATGCATCACAAAGTGTATTAACATTACATCTTTTTCTCTGATTTATCAGAGGAAGCAAATCAACATCCGACAAAGGAAATTCAAAATATAACTAAAGAAGGAAACGGTTATCTCGATGGTTGAAGAAAGAAATAGTCTCATTTAACAACCGAAGAATGAAATGGTTACCGACCACTAAAAGGATGCCACAGAATAAACTGTCGACCTGCCCATAAGGGGTACCAAGTACCTAAGGGATTCCGAAGAAAGGAACGGAAAACCCCATGAAGACACAATGCCAGAAAGGAAGGCCTATGTTATCACCATTTGGGAACAAGAAGTCACCAACCACACCAGTCAGATATTCTCGGGGTCTAAAAAACATTTAGAACCCAAGTCTGATTATCTTTTTGGAAGCCTGCGCATCCGCTCGAGCCTGCTCTGCGGCGGCGTTCTACTGTGACAACTCCTGATACTGGGCCTCCAAGCTATGATGGCGAGCCTTCAAACTCTGGTGACTAGCCTCCAAACTCTAATATCGAGCACCCAACTCCTGATGGCTCACCTTAAGGCCCTGATGGCTGATATCCAACGTCCGGAATCAACTATCGAGCTCTCGTAGTGTCGCTTAGACTCATTGCTTTTCACCACCATGTCCTATAGTCATAAAACATACCATGAAAATCATGTAAACAAAGTCAAGATATGGGAATAATATTGTAGCAAAGACATCCAATCAAATATCCAGTAAAGATTGTGCAAAAAGCTTCAGAATAGCCCAAAAACTACAGTAAGTTTTATCCCTACAACTACAGAAAAAGCGGAAAAAATCTAAATGGAGGAAGAATCCTCCTCGTCATCCCCCTCCACGGTCCTGACGATGCGGTTGTCCTCCTCCACCTCTCCGCTCCCCGATCTGCCACGGCACATACCAAAGCAGGAAGAGGACCCTCGGTGCATCCTCGAGCGACTCCCACCAGACATAGTTGGATGCATGAACCTCTATGACTGGGCCAGCTGCCTCTCCAGATCTGTGATCCTCAAATCCTGAGTCCACACATGCTCCTGAGCCCTCAATTCTGATGCTCCATAGAGATCAAGACCTGTAATCAGAAGCATACGTCATAACATGAACACTAAAAAACGTCAACATATGACAAATAAGCATACACATCAACAAACATCCATAAATATACATGGTTTTTACGAGAATGTGAACACCTCAGCTGCCCTATTCTACGTGATGATCATATCACGAGCAGACAAATAGTGGTGAATATAACTCTCCGCGTTAGCCTGAGGAACCTGATAGAATAACACAACAGTCAACAACAAGAAACCAATCTGGTTAGAAAGGAAGCAAGAAGGAATCTCACATGGGTGTCCTCCGAGGTGAAGGTCACCGTGTACTGGCTCTAGGGCAGCGTATGTACCTGCCGCTCCCCTGACCCTTGCAAACAAAGAGAAGGTGGTCTCCAGGTGGGTGGTGGAATACCCCTCCACGAAGCTAGGAACGTAGTACATCCGGTCTTGGGAGTCAGCTCGGTGTGCTCGGGCTCGCTTGACCACACCAGCCTATTCCACAACAATCAGTATCATACAATCATGGTTAAGGGAATTAAAATCTGAGGAGATCCATACCCTCGAAGTACCCGCGCCACCACCGCCGTGGCCTCCTCTACCATCGCCTCCAATGTGACCATAACTACCTCCACCGTGTCCTAACCATCAACTCCACCACCGAGGCCTCCGTCGCTGACATCATCATCACCTCCATGACCTGGACCATCACTTGGACCATCACCGGGACCATCATCATCGCCGCCTTCACCTAGCTCAATCTCCTGCTCCTCATCATCAAAGGAAGCTCCACCCATCATATCCATTGCTTTCTAGCGATGCCAATCCTCCGAATCGTCAGAAGAGATGTGAGAGCAAGGTGGAAGGGGTCACCTCAGGTGTGCTAAATAAGAACCTCCGACGGAAGGAGTCACCATGCCATCTCCATCGAAGAAAGTGGCCCTGATCCGTTGCAGAGGTGAGCATCAGGTTTGGCCAGAATACATTGATAAGAGGGTAGGGAGGTACAGGCCGCTCTGTGATGATCGAAGTCTGCCAAGATCGGACCCTCTCACCAAGGTACCACTCGAGAGAGAGGGGAGACTCCAGGACTAGCCGGTGGTCATCAACACATCTTTCACAGTCACCACCGCATCCTGATTCGGCATGATGGTCTAGGGATCGAACTCAATCTGCAATAAGAATAAAACTTGTTAATTATAATGACACTATCAAAAATGAAGATGAAAAATGTTCGAAGAAGCAACTCAATACCTACTCGACAGTCAGGTGGTGGAGACACTCTCGGTATCCAGTTCTCCATTTACGGAAACCACCAATCGATCAGCACCAGATGGCTAAAAGAGGCTCATCTAGGATTGGTTCAGTCTTGAAGACCGGGTGGGGGAGAATACGATACTCGAAGGCCCAAACCTGCAACAAACCTGAAAGTTAGATAAACTGGAAGAAATCAAAAGAAATAAAGTCCGAAAGGTAATCAATTACTAGGAGGAGGATGTGACTCAACTTGAGGGCCTTCTCATGAGCCCTCATTGCTCAATCCAGGCCGTAATACATCTGGCCCAAGATAGCCCTTGACCAGTTCAAGACCGGGATAGATGCCAGATCTTCCACTGTGGAGATCAACCCGTAATTGATCTTGCTAGAAGCTATAAGAAAGAAGAGCATTGTCAGCAAGCAGATGACAAAGGAGCGCACGCACAAAGCCTGCTACTCCGTGGGTACCACGCCCATCAAACTTTAGTAAAGGCTCAACTCTTTGTAAGAGAGCTTGCCAGCGCGCGGGGCCAAACCAAATAGTTCATGCACCCAACTAATGACCTGGCGGGTAGTAGAGAAGCGGTCCATGAAGACGTCAAACTGGATGGCACCCTCTTGCCATGATAGCACAATCATCACCACTACATCAGAGGGCGTGATAGTCAACTCCCCCACAGGCAAGTGGAATGTGTGGGTAGTTTCAGACCACCGCTCGACAAGGGTAGTGAGAGCAGGGTGAGATAAGTGTGGCATGTGCTTTGGCAAGATCTGAGCTAGCGGGCCAAAACTAGTGGTGAAAATAGCATCCAGGAGCTCCGGGTCTCCAGCTGTGCGATTCCACCACAGCCCCATAGCCCCTATGCTAGAAAAGTTGGTATAGGTCTGCTGTTTCGAAAGATAGAAACAAAATGTAGAAAATAAATCTCAAAACCAACATGAGATTCCGTATCCTTTTTATGATGAATAAAGAACTTCAATTTTTTAAAAAAAGTATATACGCTGTCAGGAACCGAAAACTAGGCTGAAATTATGCTCGAAGGTGGTTTTTTTTGGCGAGGTAGAAAATTCTGCGTCTGCCTTTGCAATATCGTTAATGATATTAGCTAATATCGGTAATGATATTACGCAATATCGTTAACGACATTACAGTTGCAGAGGCAGAATGCATTCTGCCATGATTTTGATCCCTAAAAATCCAAATTTTCACAGTTAAATCCCCCACATCGGGTTCCAAATCATCCTAAACTATATATAATCACTAAATAAAGCCTAATCATACATCAATTTCACATAAAACAAGCATTTTCATGAATTTAAAAACCTAGGTTTCAAAATGGAAATCGGGAAAAATTTGAAATTAAGGGAGTTTCGGGTTACCTTGACCACAGAAGCGTGTTCCCCAAGCTTCGGGCATAGAGTGTTGATGGGAGAATAAAAGGAAAAGCTGATGACCGTCTCCCTGCTAGAAACAAAATGCTTTCTCCACAGAGCACCGTTTGAATCCCGGGATGTCGAGATTAGCGTCAAGGGAAGATGAGGAAACGACCCTCGGGTTGCAAGATTCGATCTTAGACAACATTTTCGCCGGAGATTGGAGGAAGAAAATTCGATTTTGGGAGAAATAGAGGTGGTTTTCGGATGAAATAAGAAAAGGGAAGAAGGTTTTATTTTGAAATCGGATAGCTCGATATCGATAACGACTTTGCTGATGTCGTTAACGATATCACTTTATGTCGTTAAAGACATTAAATTTTGGGCCAGCTCAATTCTTTTATTTTCAACCCAAAATTCATTTTAACCCTTTAAAATTCATTTTACAGTGTATTTTAACTCTGTGAAAGTCATCGAAAGCATTCGACCAACTCCCGAAATTTCACAGAAAATGTTTTCAAAACTCGATTGCGCTGGCCCGAAAAATCAACACGCATTCATATTTTAATTCTTGATTGAAGGGGTAAAAATTTTTGCTTTCAGCAATCTCAATCAAGAGATTAAAATATCCATTCATAACTTGCATATTCAAAATTTTCTGACTTTTTACAGCCATCGAACTTTCTACAGTTCGAAATTTTCTAACTTTTTAAAGTCAACAAACTTTCTATAGTTCAAAATCTTCTGACTTTTTATAGTCAACGAACTTTCTACAGTTCACTATCTTCCGACTTTTTACAGTCAACGAACCTTCTACAGTTCGAAAAATTCCTGACTTTCTACAGTCAACGAACAATCTACAAGTTCAAAATTTCAACTTTTTAAAATCAATGAACCTTTTACAGTTCAAAATCTTCTAACTTTTTACAGTTAATGAACTTTTTACAGTTCAAAATCTTCTAAATTTTTACAGTCAACTGAACTTTCTACAGTTCAAAATCTTCTAACTTTTTACAGTCAAACGAACTTTCTACAGTTCAAAATCTTCTGACTTTTTATAGTCAAATGAACTTTGTACAGTTTGAAATCTTCTAACATTTTTGCAGTCAATGAACTTTCCACAGTTCACATCTTATCCGTACCTTATTCAGTCAGCGGACTTCCTACGGTCCACGTCGCTAGTAGGCTTGTCACAGCCTGCACACATGGGTCCACAACCAAAAGAACAGAGGAATATGGTCAACGTTCTCTCCCCAACAGTTCCAGCAGTATCAACCAGCAGAAGGTCAACCCTCCAGGGGCAATCATTGCAAAATAGGTAATTCACAAGGGGCACAAAGAGTCCAATCCTAGAAAAGACGCTACACCAAGATGAAAGCTTCCAGCCTTCACCCCTAAAGGTTGCCAACCTCTACCAGGAAGGTATTGTCTCTAAAACCCCACTGCTCTTTCAATCGTGTGACCATACTGATCTCATATCAGCAGAGATCCCACGAGGGGCAGCCTGTGTGCATAGGAATTTTACTCCCGACTCACTAGTTCGATGATCAAGCCGTGATATTTTCCCTCGTTAGCTTTTTTACATTTTGCAGGGTCCTGAGATCATTTGGGAATCATCCACCTTGTTTCTTTAATCTTCCTTTTCTTAAAAAAGCCCAAGCCCAAAATAAAAACCCAATCTAGCCATGTAATATCGTTAACGACATTGCCAATATCGTTAAGCACATTACAATATCATTACCGACATTTACAATGTCATTAACGACATTGCAAATATCATTAACGACATCACATTGACAGTAGAACCAGAATTGCACTTTATGGACTTTTTCATCTAAAAATTCAAATTTTTACCACTTGCTTGGATTCTATCATTGAAATACAACTAACACACCCCACTAAAGGCTTCAGATCCCCAAAAATTGCATAGGGACGAGGAAATAAGTTGAAAAAATGGAAAGAAGAAAAATCCAACTTTGACTACTTTTTGAATTAAAGGGAGCCCTCTCTTTAAGGTGGCTAAGTTCCAGCCATGAGGGGAGAGGAAACCAGGAAGACAGGGATTTTTTAGCAGA
>CATIWQ010051641.1:0-19662 GCA_949673415.1 Euphorbia schlechtendalii | reverse complement strand
AAGAGCATTACCAATTGATGTGTGCCTTTCCCTTGGTGCGACGTTCCCTTAGAGTAATTCGGCAGAACTCTGTTAGCACTAGCTTCCATTCTAAACCAGCCTCTACGATTGATCCACACGGATCTTCACTAACCAAAACCTTCGTTGAGGTAGAACCCATTTTTAAATAGCACCTGCTAGACCGCTCAAAGACTCACAGCTTGCGATTTACTAGCACGCCTGTTGCCCACTGGCACACATTGGTCTAGTGCCAGCATGTGATAGTTCCCGTTGAGTAATTTTGTTAGGCAGCAACGTAGGCCCACCTCGAATAACTTGTTTTCGTCAAGGCCCACTCGCAATAGAAAAATTCCCTACTCAACTTCATGCAATTTTGCAAAAATTCTCCTTTAATCCTTTTAATTATTAATCTGGTTCAACTAATTAATAATTCACCTAATGATTTTGACATCCTTAATATTCTCGGCATAAATACAGTCTATAGGTTCTTTACTTTGTCTTTTTAAGACCCAAAGTGTGTCACCTCATAAGCTCTTGAAGTATAGAGCCGCTAGAGGTTAACTTAAACTTGGCTTCCCATCCCAAGACCTTTAGGCTTAGTGTTCTAGACTGATATAGGACACGATAACTCTAGATGATCAAATGGGCTTTCTAGCAAAGGCTTATGATCCCCCGATACTCTGAACATCACATGCTTATGACTTGATTCGGTTCTTCAATAGTAACCAGTACAATACACTCCATCCATTAGTTAAGTACCATCTAGTTTTTTCGGCTCGGATTAAGTGTCAACTCTTGTAGTAGGCATAGCTATCTTTTCGTCACTTTTCTATTGACAAGTTTAATAAATTTTGAGCAAAGAGTTTGGCTATATATTAATGGTGCCAAAAACTTATTCATGTAAAGTATAGGTGTTGTCAATGCCACTTATCAAGATAGAAAAATGATCATAACTGCAAGTATACAGTTATAATTTATTATTAAAAGATATCGAACCCACAGGGAAGGCCTAGCTCTAAAGATCAACAAGGAAGATAGAATAAAGAAAATAAAATAGATTTAATATTTTGGATAAGAGGGTTAGAAAGAAGAATGAGTAAATATAGATATGAAAGATTAGAGAATCTAAATATATAGATTTTCCCTACGAAATAAGGATAGTAGAGAAAACATGCAAGTTCAATAAAGATGTTACGATTCACTAAACTAATCTAATAGACTTGGTTCAAAATACCCAGATGTTCAATTATTCACCATAGAGCAACACATGAAATAACTTTTCTAAACCTAGCGCAAACGAATTAAGACAATTAAATAAACCTGGACAACGTCAATACTATGCTTAGTACGGGTCGCTCTCACATAGCCATATTTAGCAAGTTACCATTCCAAAAATGTTAGCTCACTAAACAATGTTATATTACAGATCCAGTGATTATACATGATATTGTTAACCCTGATACTACTCTTAAAATTAACTCCAACGCATATAACTTGATTAATATAAAAGAATTAACATGAAATACACATTATGACACATAGACATATCATAAACTTCGAAATAGAAAGTATAAGTAGAAAGCAAAGCAAAGTTGTAAGGTATGCAAGTGAAAGCTAAAGTTGATAAGAACTTATCCACTCTTTAATGGGAGTTGTCAATTCCCGCAATTCCTACGTCTAGTTTGAATTCGGTCTCGACCCGTACAGAACCTCTGCTATGATGCTATTCTTTGCAAATATCGAACAAATGAATATTGAAGAACGAAAACTTTTATTGATAAGTGATTTGCAAGTACACTTATACGATAATCGCTCGAGAATATAGAGAAATCTAGTGATCGAAACAAGGATTCGAATCACTTAAACATTTTCTCGTTAACACTTTTGAACGTAGCGAATTCTCTATCTATACACACACACACACTATATCTCTCTCATGCATTGTAATATTTTCCCTCTGCTTCTCCATGAAATTGTGAGGTCTTGAAGCCCTATCTATAGAATTCAAAGGGTTGCGTCTATCCATACGAAGAGTTGTGTCCATTGGTGAATGATTGCATCACTTCATTGTGATTTGTTGAGAAGCTTCATTCTAATCCACAATGGATAGGCACCTTTTCATGATTGTTTGATTTCTGATAGGTGTCTATTCATTGGCAGTTGATGGCGGTTGATCGTCCTCATCTAGCGGTTGGTAGTTAAGAAGATAAAACCAAAAAACCATCCAAGTCGCGACCGCGATATACATGTCGTGACTGTGAATCTTTGATTGGTAGATTTTTGTTTTGAAGAAGAACAAGTCATGACAGCGAATGATTATCACGATCGTGAATTGCATTTTACTTCAAAATTCTACTTGTAACTTCACCAATCTTTGACAGCTTCGATCCTAAGCCAATTCTTTAAGTTTAACTTATCTTTTTGCACCTTTTTCACTCTTTTTTCATAGAATTCGACTTTAGATCATTTTTATTTCAAGATTTACCTAATATCTGCATTTGCATAAAAAACAACTACATACCAACGTGAAATCTTTTATATGAAGTATAAAAATGACTTAAACTATAGTGTTTAGTGTATAAAATTAACATGATAATAAGTGTAATTATACACTTATCATACCCCCACACTTAACTTTTGCCTTGTCCTCAAGGTAAATTCAAAAAAAGTGTATAAATTGGTAAACAAGTTCATACCTCATTTGGCGAAAGACTATTGCAGTGAGTACCGCATTCCTCATTGCAAAATATTTTAAGTAGAAGTTCAAAATTTCCCACAAATTAATAATGTGCAATTTATATAGTTTAGGTGCATACCTTTTCTCTTAATGGAGAGTCAACCGAATCGCATCTTCATATAAATGTTATTTGCATACTCTCATAATACCTTCTCTTAAGCATAGTATAAAGTATAAAGGACATAGAAAGCACACTTTGATTAATTTTCTCTCAAGGCATTTTTAGGTAACCTAGGATGCTAAAACACTCTCAGTGGTTGCATTTTATGCTCCATACCACTCTCCAATTTTTTTAGTGGTTGCATTTTATGCTCCATACCACTCTCTCATTTTTTTCTTTTATGCATATGTTTTTGAAGTACTTTGTACTTTACACCCATTTTTCATGCTATACTTTCTTTTCTTTTTTCACTCAATGAATGGTTGTAGTTTCTACTCCGTACCATTCCTCACCTTTTGCATAACTGATTGGTTATCCTCTCTTTCTTTTGATTTTTCTTTAACACCCTCATCCTTTATTGATTAATTTCAAAGTATTATGGCTATAGTTTCCTAACACTTTAAACACACTCAATACTTAGGACTTATTCGAGATTTACATATAAAACTCATAGTAAGAATACCATTACATATTACTCCACTTAAACTTATCGGAAGCATTAAACTAAAATTATATAACTTATACTAATTCATGTTGCATAGAAATATATATCGAAACTTAATTGGAATGTTGCTCTCAAATGTTACTCACCACTCATCCTTGCCAAATCCTAAATGTTGTGCACTAACATCAAACTTGTAAATACCGAACACTCGACATAACCTTGGACAAATGTTAGTAAAGTATAGGAAATGATAATGTATAATTAATAAAAATATCAAGAAAAATTTTCAAATTCTTTGATTTTTTATTTTATTTAATTTTTTTGGATTTGACGGGATTTTTATAAATGTCCCCCCACACTTAAGAACACAATGTCCTCATTGTGAGACATTTTATTAAAAATGAAAAACTATATAAACAACTCACTAGTCTAAAAATTTGAAAAAGAAAAGTAAAGATAAGAGAAAACCCATTTGTTGTGAAGGAGAATCTAGGGCCCATGTTACAATCGTGAAGGCCTATCCAGATCGTGACTTCCTTAATCATAGAAACAGTGGGTTTTGAAACCCGATAATCACAAGCGCGAGATGTATGTCGCGGTCACAATCTTCATTAATTCTTCAAATTCTTCAAATTTTAGACTTTGTACGTAGAAAAACGTAGAAAAACAAACGTATTAAATATAATTTGATCTTTAGAACGCTATTACTTCCCCGGCAACGGTGCCAAAAACTTGTTCGCCACTTTTCTACTGGTAAGTTTAATAACTTTTTTGCAAAGACTTTGGCTATATATTAATGGTGCCAAAAACTTGTTCACGTAAAGTATAGGTGTTGTCAATACCTCTTATCAAGATAGAAAAATGATGATAACTGCAAGTATATAGTTGCGATGTAGTTTTAAAACATATCGAACCCACAGGGAAGGACTAGCTCTAAAGATCAACAAGGAAGACAGAATAAAGAAAATAAAATAGATTTAATGTTTTGGATAAGAGGGTTAGAATGAAGAATGAGTAAATATAGATATGAAAGGTTAGAGAATCTTAATATATAGATTTTCCCTACGAAAAAAGGATAGCAGAGAAAACATGCAAGTTCAACAAAGATGTTACGATTCACTAAACTAATCTAACAGACTCGATTCAAAATACCCAGATGTTCAATTACTCGCCATAGTGCAACACATGAAATAACTTTTCTAAATCTAGCGTAAATGAATTAAGACAATTATATAAACCTGGAAAAAAAGTCAATATAATGCTTAGTATGGGTCTCTCTCACATGCAAGTTATAATTCAAAAAATGTTGACTCACTAAACATCGTTATATAATAGAACCAATGATTATACATGATATTTTTAACCCCGAAGCTACTCTTAAAATTAACTCCAATGCATATAACTTGATTAATATAAAAGACTTAACATGAAATATCCATGATGACACATAGAAATATCATAAACTTCGAAATGGAAAGTATAAGTAGAAAGCAAAGCAAAGTTGAAAGGTATGCAAGTGAAAGCTAAAGTTGATCAAACGTATCCACTCTTTAATGGGAGTCGACAATTCCCACAATTCCTGCGTCTACTTTGAATTTGGTCTCGGCCCATACAGATTCTCCACTAGGATGCTATTCTTTGCGAATATCAAACAAATGAATATTGAAGAAAGAAAACTTTTATTAATAAGTGATTTGCAAGTACACTTATAAAATAATCGCTCAAGAATATAGAGAAATATAATGATCAAAACAAGGATTCGAATTACTTAAACATTTTCTCACTAATGCTTATGAATGTAGCGAATTCTCTATCTATAGACACACACACTATATCTCTCTCATACACTCTAATGCTTTCCCTCTACTTCTCCATGAAATTGGGAGGTCTTGAAGCCCTCTTTATAGAGTTTGAAGGGTTGCGTCTACCCATACGAAGAGTTGTATCCATTTGTGAATGATTGCATCACTATTGGTTGAGAAGCTTCCATCTAATGCACAATGGATAAGCACCTTTTCATGATTGGTTAATTTTTGATAGGTGTTTATTCGTTGGTAGTTGATGGTGGTTGATGGCGATTGATCATCCTTATCTGGTGGTTGGTAGTTAAGAAGATTAAACCAGAAAATCATCCAAGTCACGATCGCGTTATACAAGTCATGACCGTGAATCTTTGATTGGTAGATTTTTATTTTGAAGAAGAACAAGTCGTGACCGCGAATGACTGTCACGGCCGTGAATTGCACTTTTCTTCAGAATTCTCCTTGTAACTTCACCGATCTTTGACAGCTTTGATCCTAAGCCAATTATTTAAGTTCCATGCATCTTTTTGCACCTTTTTCACTCTTTTTTCATAGAATTCCACTTTATATCATTTTACTCCCAAGATTTACCTAGTATCTGCATTTGCATAAAAAACAACTACATTCCTCGTGAAATCTTTTATATGAAGTATAAAAATAACTTAAACTATAGTGTTTAGTGTATAAAATTAGTATGATAATAAGTTTAATTATACACTTATCACTATTTTGGAATTAGACTTGTTCACGAAGAACACCACTCGTGATAATAAATTAAGATTTACTAGACACCTATTCTATCAATCTTATACACTGATAAGAGGTTTATGAATGTGTCTCTTCAACAAGAGGCCCTAAAGTACATCTCCCATTACCTAACTATATTAAGAGTGATGGATTCCATCTTTACTACTCTAGTTATAACTATGTGATATCACTATACCCGTAATCACCTATATCATCCTGATCACCAGGGTATGAATAAGTATAACCCAAAGTATAAAAACTCCTACACATGGTAACTAGTATTTCAGGCATGAGGATACTTGTACTACTATTGAAATGAGACATGGTACCAATACATAGATTTAGTTATTTCTAAGTGTTTATCTTATAGCGATCTCTAATGTATTACTCGAATACATTCATGTGTTAACTCAAGGTACCACCTAGAGCTCGTGAGATCAGTTGCTTGGATCTAATCCAAGTAGTAAGCCTAAACATGCCACTGTGTCCGCTTCATTGATGTCCAGACTCAATAAAACTATGACTAGGGATATTTAGACTATTCATAGTAAAACGTATGTGTAATTCTCACACCACATAGCTTCTACTATGTCCTTGCAATTTTACGCTATGAAGTAGTCATGGACTTTGTCTTATCAATGCGCATATATAATCCTTGCAATTTTATGTCTTATCATATATATATATATATATATATATGATACCAACGAGATACATATATTAAAAAAACACTGATAAATACCAAAGATGCCTTTATTATTAATAATAACAGTCTGAAACTTTTTGCACATTATAATTAATTAAGATATATCACCCTAATTGCCTCTAGGGGATACATCATGTCTAACAAAAATAAAGCCATTAAGTCTCCAAAAAACTTAGAAGCACACCCCTCCTACGTGTTCCCAATGATTTTGGAGTAAAAAATGCCAAGAAAAGAATCATCCCAAGCCCCTTTTTTGTTGATTTGTTGATTTTTGTTGAAAAGAACAAGAAAAATGGAGAAAAAGTTCTAGAGATAGGGTTTTTTATGTGATTTTTTATTTGTAAGAAAGATATGTGAGAGATCTACCCAAAGTATTAAGGAACCTAACCAGGAGGAGTTTAAGAAAATGAAGAAAAAATCAATTTCACAAACATACTCACCAAGTATTTTGTTTTCTCTCTCTATCCTCATACAAACCTAAGAAATGGTTGAAATAAGCTATCTTCCCTTTCCCCTCAAAGTTTGAACTTATTTATACCCTTGTGAGTCGATTAAAAAGTGAGGGCAAAGTTGGAAAAAACTAAAAAATGATAGAAAGGGGAAATTTGAGTTATTACCCGACGCCTCTAAACCAAACTAGTGTGGTCTAACCATTGGACTACTACGGGTCTAATTAGACTGGCAGCCGTCCAATAACAATGGCTAGAGGGGCACCAGGACTCGGGTGATCCCCTAATGTCTCGGTTTCCCCGAACAACAACGTATATTAATTTTTTTACTTTTTTTGACATATAAAATTTAACTTTTTATATTTTTTATTTATTTTTTAAATGAATAATACAAGGATTTTAAGGATTGTTTTATCATGTAAGATAGGCAGGGAAAACTTCTTTCGATGCCATCTTAGCCTTGATTAAGGGTCTTCAAAAGCTTGGAGAGCAAGTATTAAATAATAAGCTTTCATCATCATTTCACGAGAGGGACCAAGAATCCTGTGATCATAGGCTGCCCCTCGTGTGGTCACTACTAACATAAGTTAGAATGGCTAAATGAAAAAAGCAAGGGATATTAACCATATTTGGACCGACATGATTTTGTCAAAGTTGACCTTGAGGTGTGAAAGTGCACCTTTCGAAACCTTGACTAGGTTGACTTCCAATGTTTAACCACCTAGTCATCTTATTGAGGAATTAAATGGGTTATCTTCATTGATCGTTAGGTGAGAAAGTGCAATGATCGAAACTCTAAGAAGGAAATAATTTTTTGATCTCTATTGACTTTTGGGTGTGAAAGTGCACCGTCCATAACTTTGATGAGGAAATAGTTTGATTGTCTTCATTGACCTTTTGGTGCGAAAGTGCACCACCCAAAACTTTGACGAGGAAATAATATGGTTACCTCTAGTGACCTTTGGGTGTGAAAGATCACCGCCCAGAACTTTGACAAGGAACTAGCTTGGTTGTCTCTGTTGACCTTCGAGTGTGAAAGTACAATGCTCAAAACTTTGACGAAGAACTAGCTTGGTTGTCTTTGTTGGTTTTTTGGAGTGAAAGTGCACCTCCCATAACTTTGATGAGGAAATATTTTTATTGTCTTAATTGACCTTTTGGGTGTGAAAGTGCACTGCCCGAAATTTTGATGAGTAAATAGCTTGGTTGGTTTGAAAACCTGTTTGTAATAGAGTTATTTTGGAGTTAGTAGTGTCGATAATGTGTTTGATTTCCTTGATTCATATTTTAGAAACAAAATATTTTGCCCCTTCAATAAGGAGTTAACTAGTTTAGAAAAATAATAAATAAATAATTGAGTGAATGAAATTTAGCCTTCATCGAAATCTTGCAAATACGTCTTTAGAAGACATTGATTTTACCCTGAAAAAATGATGATTCGATGATGAAAATAATTTCAATTAGATTTGGGTAAGATTTTGGGCGACCTAAAGGAGGATTAAAATAAATTCGAAAGGTATAATAAAAAAATTACCCCTTGAAAAATTTTGGTTAAGAAAGAATTAATTCTTTTAAGGACGAATGAATTTTGGAAGAAACTAATTTTTGAAGGGATTTGTTTTATTTGTGGAGGAGTTATATTTGTTCGAGGAATTTATTTAAGAGAAAGTAAATCTAGGTATTTGTGAAACGTTTCGGTAATAAATTTAAATCGGGTAGCGGTTGATGGTGATGTAGAAAATATCGGTGGTGTAGAAAAGGGGACATGGGCCAACATTTTTGGTACGAAGTGGGGAGCAGAAAAACTCCCCTTATACTTTCAATTTTCTTTTCTTTTCTTTACTTTATTTTTTTAAAAACTCGTTCCCTCTTTTATCTTCAACTTCATTCTTTATTACCATTTTTCCTCAAATTTTCCAAGTCAAAATGTTCAACAAAGTAAAGGGTCGTTGAAAGTTCGAGTCAAAGATGGAGGAACTCGAAGAGGGTCCCAATGGCTTGAAAATTTTTCACATATGGCAACTGAATGGGCTTTTGGATTCGGATGATTTTTTTGAGTATGCTCCCAAATCGAGGGTCGCACTCATCGACGATGTCGCTGGGCATTCCTCCCAACACACATTAATCCTCCAAACGTTAGTTTTTTTTTAATTTTTGCATTTAATTGATTTTGTAAAATATAAAAATTTGAAACTTAAGCAAAATTGGATGTAATTTATTGATTATAATGCATGTAAATAGGTTAGAATTGATTACCCAATGCTTAGGAGGGATTATAATAGGGTTTTGACTAAATTTTGGTCTACAAAACAACCCGAAAGGGATCGCAGCATGCCCAAGGTGACAGTTCAATAGAACTAGAACCGAGTTAAGCTGATTGGCCCGGTGCTTATCCGGTTAGACTAATGGCAGCCTTATTTGCTTTAACTAGACCAGTGGTGGTTCCTTTTCCAAGGGGAACCGCCTCCGAGCAGAGGGACCTCCCGAAGTCTAACTTTTTCCAATTTTTTACTTTTTAGAATTAATATACGTTAATTGAATGATTATTTGGCATTATTTGGTGATAACTTGCAATTTTTATGATGAATTGATGCCTTTTTACCTAATTTCATGAATATGCACTTGGTTAAAATTAGAAAATGCATGAGTTTATGTATTATTTATTTTCTATTTACTTTGGAATACATGAACACATTTTTATTTAAAATGCATGAGAATACTTATTTAAGTGCATGATTAAATTTTATAAAAAATGCATGAATACACTTTTAATTAAATGCATGAGTATGAATTTAGGTTATACATTATTTATGTGATGCGAACTTTTCTTACCATTTATTGTCATATTAAAGTTTCTAGGAGACTCCTCAGGACTTAATAAAATAAGACCAAATTTATGTTAGGCCAAATTTTTTGAATCTTCATTTTATTATATAGAAATGTCATGTTTTATTTTATTGATGGATGAAATGGAATACATGAGACTTATCTTTGCTCTTTTTCTCATTATGATTGCATCATTGGATCACTTTGGGTGTGTGCCAACTGGTGGGCTCGGGTTCACGCTGATGTGGAGGTTAGGCATGATTTGTTTTTTATAGACGCCCTTTGGGCCACCGGATTTGGGCCTCACATTAATTCCTTGCCCAAGGCCAGGAAGCCTAGGAGTTACAGAGCTTTGGGAGTCATGATCGAACGATGGAGTGAGACAACTTACACTTTCCATTTGCCATTAGGCATGATTACAATTACGCCTTTCACATTATCGCCATGATTGGCTTACGGTGGATGAAGAAGACACTAAGGTTTAAAAATTTTCTAGCATCCTTCTTGACAGAGTAGATTACCCTTGATTACATGGAGAGCTTATTAGGCTTGTGGCCTTCTGATGGATGAATGTTGAACAGTGACGTGGTGAGGCATTTATGGGTGACTGTTGATATCATCACTACGTAGGTCCCACAATTTGTTAGATTCTTCATCACGGTGCTCTTGACCACCATATTTTTCTCGAGGTCCGGTAGTGCGTAGAACTATTGCATCCTGACCTCTTTGGCTGATTTAGAGGATATTCCTAGGTGGAACTAGCTGAGGGCTATTCTTAGGTAGATTTACTACGAACTCGATTACTGTGCACATCCATTGATGAAGGAGAAGGTGCATCCCCCTTATTTCTGACCTTGTTTTATTATCTTATGCATATATGAACATTCAATCAATGAGTCATTCCTCCCATGGTTGTGTCAGGAACATTGTTACCGAATGCATTACATCTCATATTGGATGCAGCCATGGCAAGATTGCGAGGATAACTATACTTAGTACAAATAGCATCTCTGCCACTTCTAACTAGGATGGGTATGCTTTCTTCCACTTACTTTTATTTCGAAATGCATGTTTTACCTTAGGCCTTAAGATTATACTTTATCAATGAGCTTGCATTTATTTACTTAACTCTTGTTAGATATGATTTATGCCCTAGAGACAATTAGTGCATATATCTTAATTAATTATAATGTACAAACAATATATTATTATTATTGTTATTATCAATAATAATAAATGCATCTTTGTTGTTTATCAATGTTTGTTTTAATTTATGTATCTCACTGGTATCATGTATATATATATATATATATATTTATATATATATATATATATATATATATATATGCGGTATTATATATATGCGCATTGATAAGACAATATCTATGACTACATCATAGCGTAAAAGTGCAAGGATATAGTGGGATCTATGTGGTGTGAGAATTGCACATACGTGTTACTATAAATAGTTTAAATATCCCTAGTCATAGTTTCATTAAGACTAGACATCAATGGGGCTTTCCACGAGCGGGCTTGCGAGAAAATCTTACAAGCTCAGGTTACTACGGGGTTGAGAGATCCTCATGAAGCCTACAGCGCATAAGGCAAGCCCATGCGAGGGGCTTGCCTTGCCTAGTAGGCTATTCCACGAGATTCTCACAGAGCAGCTCGCTCGGGTTTGTAAGCATGCTAGAATGTCATGGAGTAGCCTGCTGTGCAAGGCAAGCCCCTTGTATGGGCTCGCCTTGTATGTTGAGGGCTTCGCGAGAATCTTGTAACCAGCAGCAGCCTGCGCTTGCAAGATTTTCTCACAAGTTCGCTTGTGGCAAGCCCCGCCGGCCTCTGTAAGCACTTGGCAATGCTTGCTAGTCCTCGATCGTGACTAACACTTGCATAAGCTTGCCTTGTGGACTCTTGTGAGATTTCTTGAAAGATCTACTTACGGTACACTACTTCAGTTATTCCCCTCTCTTTTTCCCATATTTTGGACCAACCAAAATCATCTAATTCAAGTTCAACACTTTTCTCTTTTATTCTCGGTATAGACCCAGTCTATATATTCTTTACTTAATCCGTTACAGACCCAAAGTGTGTGACCTCATAGGATCCTGAAGCATAGAGTCATTATAAGTTAACCTAAACTTGACTTCCCATCTGGGAACCTTTAGGCTCTGCAATCCAGACTGATATGGAACCCAATAGTTCAAGATGATCAAATGGGCTTTCTAGTAAAGGCATATGATCCCCCGATACTCGGAACGTCACGTGCTTGTGATTTGATATGGTTTTGCAGTAGTAACAAATACAGTACACTCCTTCCATCATGTTAAGTACCATCTAGTTTATTGAGCTCGGATTAAGTCTTAGCTATCTTGGAATTAGACTTGTTCACGAAGAACACCACTTGCCATAATGTATCAATATTGACTAGAAACCCATTCTATTAATCTTATACTTTGATTAGAGGTTTATGAGTGTGTCTCTTTAACAAGAGGCCTTAACGTACATCTCCCATTATATCACTATATCAAGAGCGATGGATCCCAAGTTGACTACTTGGCTTATCAACATGTGATCATCACTATACTCATAATCACCCGTATCATCCTGATCGCCAGGGTATGAATAAGTATGACCTAAAGTATAGCAACTCCTACATAAGGTAACCAGTATCTTAGGTTTGAGGATACTTGTATTGCTACTACAATAAGACATTACATCAACACATGGATATAGTTATTTTCGAGTGCTTGTCTTATAGCGGTCTCAAATGTATTACCCAAATACATTCATGTGTTAACTTAAGATACCACCTTCTGCTCGTGATATCGGTTGCTTGTATCTAATCCAAGGAGTCAGCCTACACATGCTTGTCTGCCCGCTTCATTGATGTCTAGTCTCAATGAAACTATGACCAAGGATATTTAGACTATTCATAGTGGCATGTATGTGCAGTTCTCACACCACATTGCTCTCACTATATCCTTGCACTTTTACACGATGAAATAGTTATGGACTTTATCTTATCAGTGCCCATATATATAATATCACATATATATGATACCAGCGAGATAAATAAATTAAAACACACACTGATAAACAACAAAGATGCCTTTATTAATAATAATAATGATATGATATTGTTTATACATTCTAACTAATTAAGATATATTACCCTTATTGCCTCTAGGACATACATCATGTCTAATATATCGTACATAATTACAACTCATTTATTTATTTATGCACATATATATGCATGATTGAGGATTACTATGTATGTGTATTGATGGTTATTTTATTTCAATGATTACGAAAATGTATGGAGTATGTATGGATGTATACGTATATGTATGTATGAATGTTCTGCTCCTTGTAGAGCTTCTTGATTATGAAGAGGGACCACCTCAACTTCGATGTGGGAGGCTAGGTTAGCAGCTAAGAGGGAGCTAGCCTCAATGAGCCTTACACGGGAGATGCATTCTAGAGATATGATAGAGCTAGAGGATCAATTTGCTATTTTTGACTTGGGGCGGAGGAAGAGTGAGGTGATGTACCGATATCAAGAGTTGGTGATCGAGGGGCTAAGATCTAGAATTTCTTGGTTGTAGACCAAGCTCATGCATCAAGAGGTGGGCTGGATGAGAGTGCGTAGTAATCAAAGAGATGATCCGACGAAGACTAGCAGCCATCCATTGACTAACGATAAGTTTTTACTTCAAGGAGGATTGGGTGGGCACGCTTTTTTATAAAAGAATTTTCACTTTGCCTTCGTGATTTTTATATATGAAAATATCCCTTTTTTCCCATTTTTAGATGTCTGAAATGCTTGGTGGAGTTAGAAAAAATATTTAGAATAATTTTGGGTTATTTTGTAGATTTGGAGTGAGAAACGAAGGAAAAAGAAGCGAAAGTGGTGATTATGGGCCAGCTACACCATCACTAGTCTTGGTGGTAGTCCAGCCTATAAAGATAGACCAGCAATGCCATAGTGAGAGAGGACCACTGCTAGAAAACTAGACTAGTAGCGGTGTTGATTACCAGGGCACTAGGCATGATTTTTAGTTTTTGCTATTTTTGCAGTTTTTCTTCATTTTCTTCGATTCTTTCACCATTTTTCCCATTTTTCACCATGGAAAGCAACATACCCAACATAAAACCATTTAGGTACCCTTAAAAATCTGAATTGGAAAAAATTGGAGTTATTTGGGAAATGGGGGCTTCGATATATAGCTTTTCACCTGACAAACACCACATTTATTCACGCATCCTTCACATTTTAAGATCCCTTGTATCGTGACTTTTGCTTCTCAACCAAGAGTTATGCCCCATGATTAAGAAGTATCAAGCCTTTCTAGGCAACCCTTGCCCTTGATGATTTCCCATTGCAGTGTCGAGTTATCTGTTCAAAGCTGTATACTCACTAAGAGGGTTGGAGAACTTGGACTCTAATGATCATTTTCTATCTCATTCCACGGAGATTGGAGACTTTCGAGTTTCCATGGTCATAGATTGGTGCTTAACTACTCCATGACATCACATCATTGGCCATTTATGTGGCTTACTACTCATATCAAAGTTCATGTGTGGTGTAGGTAGCGTTACCGCATTCCAATTTATTTCTACCATTATAAGCATGTCTCGTAGAGCTTCAACTATTTCCATTGGACTAGTTGAGAATATATTATGCATGAAGACCATGAGGACTGATCCTAGCCTGATCAGAGACAACTTCACTCTATTAGAGGTAAACACACAATCCCATCTCTTCTCATAAATTCATACATAGCAGTATTTAGACAAAAACACAAGTTTGACTCTTGGAGAAACTAGCTTTGATTCATGAGCCAAGATGATCTTATAAGAAGTACAAGGTCATCAACTACAATGAGAGAGGCTTAACATTACTAACAAACACGTATTGATGGTGGATTACTCAATATAGATCATGAAAGGATACATAGATAGCTAGATCTGCTAGGTTTGCACTTGGTGGAAGGTTAATGACTATGCTACCAACTTTCATGCTTACAATCTTTGGCTGCTTGAATTACAGGGTAACACTTCCTATTCTCCGTTATGGCTTTTTCGGTAGTATGGGAAGACTCAATGAGTGCTTAGATATTTTTACCCTACTCATGGCCCCAGCTGAGACCATTAATTACCTAACCATATCCTCGAGAGATGAACCCAAGACACTTCTTTCGTTGAAGTGGCCATTGATAACTTGTTATGAAAACAAGGAAGCAAACATGGCCTATTTCTATCTATGCTTTTGATGCTTTTGATTATGATGCAGACTTATTAGCTTTAAGCAGTTTTGCTGGATCTTATTTATGAATTGGAATGTAACCAATATTAATTTAAACTACTATGAATTAACTATTAATTTCCGTTACTTGTGTTGTTTTTGCATTACAACACACTAGCATTAAAAATAAATACAATCATAAGAATTGAACAATAAAGATCTTTTCATTCAATAAACTTAACTGGGTTAAAAAATTCATGATACTGAATATCCAATGACTTAACCCGTCTTGACAAAAAGCCTTTCGGTTTTCAAGTTGGCATCTTATTGTTTTCACTCTTTTTCCTAATTTTTTCCAAAAGCACCCTTTTTCGGGTTTACATTTTGGCGAACTAATTAGCAAAATAATACCCAAATTTCTTCTCAACTGTATGAAGAAAGACAGTTGACAGGCTTGCTACATAATGTCATTTTTATTACAAGTGCTACTTTTCACAATTTAGTTTTTTTCCTAAACGTGATGGTGCTTGATAAAATGGGCTCACGAACTTATTATCATCCATGTTGTAGAACCCAAGTTAACAATACTTCATAAGTGATTAAAAGTTTAGGAAATATCAAACTGTATAGGCTAGTTAATTTAATTGAATCCTAAGTAGACTCTTAGTTAATGAAGCTGACTTGAGTTTTGTTTAAGGAAAAACAACTCGGTTTTGCTGAGTCATTAATTAAGTTATGACTTAGAGTAGAAAAAGCTAAGTTGTGTTGATTACTACATAGTTTAAGTACATATCTACTAAGTGTGTACTAAGTCTGACTTTTATTAATTAAAAGCAATTTCTTTTGACACTTTGAGAATTAAATGATATACATGCATTTAACGTATTCTATGAGGGATGGAATATTCTTTAGATGCTTTTCAAGTCAAAAAACAATGAAATTAAAGAAGATTTCATGTGGTCCTCTCAAGATAAAAGGTGTTAGTATGGAATGTTGGGAATTCTTCACAAAAGTCCAACGAAAAAGGAATTCTCTATCATGCACCGTTTCTCAGTGTCTCCGCACGACTCTTCCAACATCAGCAATGTCAACCAATCTAAAGATTCCACGTTGCATTCTCACGTGTCTCTCTCAAACCAAATTGCTTAAAGAAAAATGAGATTTTGTCAATAGAATTATATCATGCCTCAACGTTCAATTATCTATCTCTAAACGTCCTGTAATCTATCTTAAATTGGAAGATTCGAAGATACGAAGAGGAGAGAAATTGAAGATCATCGAGTCCAAAAAGTTTTCAATGGCTACTTCACAAAGCTTCAAGTATAAATAAAAGATAGTAGTAGATGTTCAAACTTGGTGTATCACCTTGAATTTCTTAAGAGCAAAATCGGTGCAAAAAATCCTTATAGCTTCCAAGAAATTCCATTTTCAAGCAATCGATAGACAATCCATTTTCACATCTATTTATAATAGAGAGAATCACTCAACAGATTAACATGGTAAGGATTCAATAGTTTATAAGTTGAATCCAGTTCGTAATTCTTATTCATCTTTGAGTGATAGTTTAGGAAGTGTACCCAAACTATGTTGAGTGGTAGTTAAAAAATAAAGGTACTTTCTATAAAATTGCTCTACCCATTGTAAAGGCTTCTCCGCCTAACTAAGGCAAGGTCAACTAGTGGATTTGAGCTCGGAGAGGGTATCTGGGGACTAGAGGTAGGCTCGGGGCTGAACAAGGATAAAACTAGGTGTTAACGTTCTTACGTTTTCTATCTAGCCTTTATCATCCAAAATTCTTTCTGTTCTAAATCATTTTCACTTGGAAAACCAATTCGTGTTGAGTAGGAACTCATCAAGGAATTGAAGATAAACTGTCCAACACAACCGAATAGTTTGTAATTTTTTACACGCTTAGCATCGCATAACTTAGCATGCATTTAAAACTTAACTTGGTTCAAATTCGTTATAAAAATTAAAAGTAACCGAGAATCGCATTCACCCCCCATCTACTATTATTTATAAGATGTATAAGAACCAACTAGTGGTATCAGAGCAAGTGCTCAACTTATTGACTAACTATCATTGAGTTTCGATCCATAAATGGCTTACAACAACTTCAGCTCTGGCTCAGGTCAGGTAGTTCTCCTCAAGGAGGGAATGTCGGTGACCAGACTACCTCTCTTTTATTCAATCTCAAAGCATGCAAGCTTGGCTCGCTATCAAGCAATGCCCCAAAGTTCCCAGGGTTATGTAGAATGAAATTTGTGTCCCAAAAGATCCAGAAGACTACGACGACTAACTACTTACATTGCGCGCTTGATCTTACTGAGTTTAATAGGATCTTAGGATGCGAAACATCATAAGAGATCTTGAAAAAGCTAGAGATTACATATGAAGGGAAGGATAAAGTCAAGGAGTCAAAGATCAACCTCATGCCGAGGGAGTATGAGATGTTCTTAATGAGCATCGGCGTCTATATTTAGAATATGAATACCAGGTGCATTTAAATTGT
Source organism: Euphorbia schlechtendalii (assembly GCA_949673415.1). NCBI lineage: Eukaryota > Viridiplantae > Streptophyta > Magnoliopsida > Malpighiales > Euphorbiaceae > Euphorbia > Euphorbia schlechtendalii. Next base: position 2,027 of record CATIWQ010051641.1, on the reverse strand, counting down.
AAATGAACTGAAGAGATTGGGAAATGAGTTCACTGAAGAGGAGCTCATCAAGAAGATTTTGCACACTCTTACCTTAGAGTGGGACTCCAAGAAGAGCTCTATTGAGGAGGCTCATGATCTAAAAACCTATAGCTACGATGAGCTGATAGGCATATTGCCGACTCATGAGATGACTCTGAGAAGGTTTTCTGATAACCGTAAGAGAAGTCAAGGTAAGGATAGAGAGGACAAAGCCATTATCCTAAAAGCTAATTCATCGAAAGAGTGCACCAGCTGTAACTTTGACAAGCAAATGATCCTTCTGACTAGGCATTTTAAATGCTTCATAAAAAAGGATGGGAAGTTCAACAAGAAGAAGTTTCCTGCTAAAATCAAGTCAACTCAACACCAACGTGGAGCTGAGGAAGGAATTAAGAAAGAGCACAACAAAGATATCAAATGCTTTAGCTATGGAGAGAAAGACCATATCCAATACAAATGTCCAAAGGCGAAGAAGGATAAATTCAAGAAGAGGTTCATCAAGAAGAATGAAGCCCTTGCTGCCACTTGGAGCGACTCAGAAGAATCCTCATTATTTGATGAGGAAGCAACTAGTTCAGGAAACCTTTATCTTATGGCCATCGAGAATCAAAGGGGCGAAGGCTCAGCATCTACCTTCGGTAGAGATCTATCCACTACTGACTCTGAAGATGAGCGTAATAAGGGAAAAGCTCCTCAAGCTAAGGTAAATTCTGAAATACCCTTATCTATGGAAGAATACACCTAGGAACTTTTTTATGTTACAAAGTTGACTAACAAGTTGATGAAAAACTTCAAAGAGTTAGTGAGGAGATGTGAACATTTGGAAGACACTGTTGCTTTCTCATCTCTTGATATTCTCTTTCTTCCAGAAAAAGGTGAGTATTAAGACTGTTCAAACAACAAGCTCACTAAGTAATTAAATCAATTAACTTTTGAGGTAAGAGGTTTGAAGAAGAAATAGGATCCTCCTCTAGCCAACAGTCAACCTTCGAGTAACCAAACTCCCAATTCTAAGAGGAAGAATTCCTCTAAAAAGAAGAAAGCGAGCCAACCCAAAGAAAAAATGGTGTGTGGCTTTTTTGGAAAAGATGCACATGCCATAGTATTGTGTAAGTATAAAAATTATTATTATGATGAGTACGGATGGTCCAAATTAAGCACTGGTAACATGGGAGGACCCAGCTCAAAAGCATGGGTACATAAGAAAACATAACTATTTTGAAGTTGAGCTTTAGATCCACTGATGACTCTCTAATGTGGTATTTTGATAGCGAATGCTCAAGGCATATGATGGGAGATGAAAGCTAGTTCATCTCATTGGAGCGCAAAAGAAATGGAAGTGTTAGTTTTGGAGATAACTGATAAGTGTATAATTACACTTATTATCATTATAATTTTATACAATAAATAGTATAGTTTTATTCATTTTGAAACTTCATATAAAAGATTTCACGTGGTATGTAGTTGTTTTTGATGCAAATGTAGATACTAGGTAAATCTTGGGAGTAAAATGAACTAAAGTGGAATTTTATGTAAAAAGAGTGAAAAAGGTGCAAAATGATGCGTGGAACTTGAAGATTTGACTTAGAATCGAAGCTGTCAAAGATCGGTGAAGTTACAAGGAGATTTCTAAAGAAAACTCAAATCACGGTCGCGACAATACCTCGCGGTCGTGACATGTGCACTTCAGAAATAGAAATTGGCCAATCAAAGGTTCACGGTAGCGAATCAAATATCGTGGTCACGACATGGAAGGTTTTCTAGTATTATCTTCTTAACTAACAACTGCCAGATAAGCATGATCAACTGCCATCAACCGCCATCAACTACCAATGAAAAGACACTTATCAAGAGTCAACCAATCATGAAAAGGTGCCTATCCATTATGGATTGAATCAAAGCCTCTTAACCAATCACATTGAAAAGATGCAATCTTTCACTAATGGATGTGACTCTTCGTTTGGATAGATGCAACCTTTCAAACTCTATAAATAGGGCTCCAAATC
>CATIWQ010051618.1:0-12034 GCA_949673415.1 Euphorbia schlechtendalii | reverse complement strand
CAAAGTAAGAAACTTTAACTGGAGCAGCATTAGACTAATAATCCCCATGTCTAAGCTGGCCAAATAAGCCATCCCCACAAGTAAAAAGGCATCTTGTATCTAAGAGAGAGCAACCAACAATGGTGAATAAAATCCTCATTTCAAAGGACTAAAAGAAGGATAATGGAGTAAACCTGAAACAAACCCAGAGTGGGTCCATCCAGTAGAGACGTGAGTTATGAAGTAACCATCCAAGAAAATGTACGATTCTAAAAATTGAATGCACGAAACATGATCACCAGTCAACAAATGAATATATATAATCCAAATTCAACAAGTTCCAAACCCCTAAAAACACCATTAACGAGATATGAATTATAATTTTATTCAATTCAGTGGCTATCTAAGGAATACTAATATTGGGGATAAAAAAAACTGAAGCACCCATAGGCCATAATCAAATGAATGTGTTTGAAACCTTGATTTATGTTGCTAATCAAACACAATGACGATGCTTTAGCCGATTTCTGACCTTTATAACTCCATAATAGCTTAGGCTCATAATTTTTTAATCCCAAACTCGTTCAAACTACAAATTAAACAATTGAACCAGAAATTATGACTAAAACCTAGATAATTGCGAAATGAAAGAGAGAAGACAATGATAGAGAAAAAAATCAAACCCACTACTTACAAAGAGTAGATTCCCCAATGTTACAAGACAGGATGGATTTTGCTAAATTAAGTTTGGGAATATAAAGCTTTGGCAGTTGAGCTGTAAGAACGGAGCAACGATTGTAGTGCGCCGACCACGAAGGAGGATGGAGCAAAGATTAAGATCAAGAATTGTATGGTATTAGGGATTGGGGATTTGATCCCAGGCTTTAGAACGGTAAAGAGAAAAATGAGAGGAAGAAAGAGAAAATGGTATATACATATGATTTACTTTTAAATTATTAATTTTCTTTTATCTTTTATTAGCTTAATTTGCCGTCAAAATTAAGTGGGAGAATGTGTCGCCGCTAGCTTTTTAATATTAATTGGTGTTTTTGGCAATAGCAAGTGAAAAATGTTGCGAAAAAAGTAAATTTTATACATTTTTATATCTATTGCATCGCTTTTCAAACATTTTTTCAATTGTGTTGCAACAGATCGATTTTTTCATGAAAATTGCAACACTTTGATGCAACACCAAATAATTTCCGTTGCAACTGATCATCTATGGCGTAGTGATATTTATAATATAAGTATTAAAAACACTGTTATTATACCATTACATTATATCTTAGAATTATGTTTTAAATTATTATTATACCAATTTTTATAATTTGAACTTGTTATCCTTGTAGAAATAATGATGTTTCATCTCTTACATTCCTCCTCCGAGACCAAATAGAAGGGCTTTATGTGCGTGTAAACGAAGGGAAAGGCAAAGAAGATTGATGGGTTCATGTCCCTCCGATTGAAGGATCACTTGTGATCAACGTTGGAGATGCGCTTCATATTGAGCGATGGAAGATACAAAAGTGTTGAGCATTGTGTTATTGTGAGTGCGAGTAAGAACATAAATTTGATATCTTTTTTCGTTAACTTAAAACTAAGTGATGTCATTGGACCTTTACAAGAAATACTTGCCACAGAGAAGCCTAAGTATAGGAACTTCGTGTATTCGAATTATGTAAAACATTTCTTAAAAAAACTCATGATGGAATGAAGATAGTTGCTTTTGCCGAGATATAAGTAATCAATGTGTCTATAAAGTATCATATTGATGCCAATTTGTTATTCTTTGATTGAAATGATATGTTAAAAATATTTGTTTTTATATTTCTTTGTCAACTATAGCAATGGATGCAAAAAAAAATAGAGTCAATTACATCAAACATACGAAGAAAATGAATTTCATGTGAATTGAATAAAGAACAATAAAGGATCGAATAAAAAAATTATTGTATCGAGACGAGTAATTTATAATTTTAAGAAAAATAAATGAAAACTTAAATATTATGATTGTGCTAACTATCAAATAAATAAACTACTCAATATCGGCTCTGTTCATAATTTCATGTACCATCAAAGGGATCGATTTGATTTGGACAAAACTCTATATTTAATTAGGATAAATTCTAAAGAGCTAGAATCTAAAAGCAACTAGAAAAATTAAGAAATCTTTTCCCGTTGAATTGAGACTTTTTCTGTATGTAAGATATTAATAGTGAAGGAAATCTCTTTAACTCAACTACTAAAACTACTCTGAAATTATAAAATCTTATCACACATAAAGATTTAATTTGATAAAATCATAACTCATTCAAAATTCTATATTTGATCAAGATATCAAAACAATCAGTGTAACAGATATCATATCACCGAAATCGTAGTTATCTTGAATAATAGGCTAAGATCTCGGTAGATATCTCAGTTTTTTGTTATTAGACTATAAATTTATTTAGTACGTCCTATTTATTTAAGAGATAAATACTATATATATATATTCTCATTATTATTTTTTTTTCACTATAAAATCTTCTTTCTCCCTCTCTACGCCCTTTGTATATTCACTCTAACCCTAGCGGCGGTGGCCGGTCGGATCTCGACAGAAGGTTTAAAGCTTTGGTTTAAATTGAATTATTGTTTTCTTAATAGATGTACAAAGTAGAGTGATGAAGTTAAAGATTGATTAGAGCTCTTTTCGGTCCAAAAAGAGGATATTGCTGGGCAGATTAAGCTGCTGAGCTATGGATGCCACACTCCTATCCTTTCTTTATTGGATAGGCTTCTGGCTTGCATATTTCAGGAGCTTTATTGCCTTCTTATTTTATCCTTCTTTGGATTGAAGAGAGCTTAACTCTTCTTTCACTCCATTTTCGAAATTCCTGATTTCGGTCTTATTTTCAATTTAGGTTCATTGAAATTGTTGTGTTATATCAGGTTGTTAATTTTTGCTGCAATTTGCCATCTAGATTTGAATCTTTTGCAGGGATTGAAAGATGTAATGGCCAAGACTTAAGCTATTTGGTGGTCCGAACAACTTTCCGCCGCACATTTTTCGGAGTTGCTGTGAATTGATATATATTCTGAAAAGGATAAGCCATTTGTATGTTTTGTTTGTGTTGTTTTGGTAGAATTTGATTAATTTTGTGAATAGAAAAATTATACAAGTCTGCAACTTTTGAAAATTGAGATGTAATGTTGTTTTTTTATTATTATTTATGGAATTGTGTTAGTTTTAGTCATCTGAGTTATCCCAATATTTTTTTCCACAATGCTTTCTTTTCCTTATCAATCACACTGAAATTCTTTTAGTTTGATTATAGTCAAGGATGTTTCTCCAAACTTACAATTTATGATTTAAAAATATTTATAAGAAGATATTAATTTAAAATTCAGATCTGAATATGCTATTGTGCATTATCTATGTTTTGAGCTTCAACCATATAGACAAAGATAGTGTTGTTTCAAGCGGAAACCAAAAGCTGGGGAATTGGAGACACCTCGTTTTAGTTTCTCCCCAAGGATTCTTCTAATTGCTTGATCTTTCTATTCTGTTGTTTGAAATTTGAATTTCATTTTCCCCAAACCAGAATTATGCTCATCCAATCAAAAGCAACTTGCAAGTCATTAGAATACGAATCAAAACTCAAATGCTAAATACAGTTCACTAGTAGTGGACTATATTAGACAAAATTCTGCTTTAATATTTGTGTAGTGTAGAAACTAGAAAGTGCAAGTCATGCCTTGGATTTCACCCGAAGTACAAGAGTCAGAATCCGGGATGGGCTTGGCTTTGCTTTGCTTAACTCAGATTCGTTAGAATCACATGCTTAATTTAAGATATGTTTGGAAATAAATTCTAAAGGGAAATGAAAGGAAATGAATTGAATTACTTGTTAGAATTCAATTGAATTCATTTCTTCCATCAATATTAGTTTGGAAACTCATTACATAAAAGAATTCAATTGTTTACTTGTGGATTTATTTAACTTAATTCTAAAATTGTCCTTTATCTAATAAAGGGTAAATAATTATAATTTCCCTATATTTTGAACAAATACACTATTACCTCCCTGTATTTTGAAAAGTAATTTATACCTTCCTACGTTTTATCTTTTTCATACCACAATCTCCTTGTGTTTGGTATTATCTTATTTTGTTATAGAAATTTTTAACATAACATATATTTATGAATAAAAATTGATCCTATATGTCATATTTTAATATGTTAAGGATTAAAGTGCTAAAAAAATTATTTATTATTATTTTATCTAAAAAAACTATAAATTGAAAGTTACAAAAATATCTTACAAATTGTAAAAAATGTATCTTTTATTATTACATATCTCATCATATAAACAAAATAAAACTAAATATACCAACAAAATACTTGTTATGTTAAGAATTATGATAGAAATACATATAATTAAGGATGGGGGAGGTTATAGTATGAAAAAAGCAAAATGCAGGGAGGTAATAATCATTTTTCATAATACAAGGAGGTAGTAATGTATTTTATCAAAACAAATAGAAGTTATAATTATTTACCCTATAATAAACATTGTTGAATCTAATTTCTTGAACGTTTTATTGAATAATGTACGTCGTTTTTTGGTTGAATCCATTGAATTAAGTATTTGTTTTCAAACTTTCATTTATTATATTTTATTTTAAAAAAGTATTTCAAAACATAACAGTAATAAATAGAAATTGTCTAATTTATCTCACCATTAACGCCTTTTTCTTCTTCTTTGAAAGTTAATCTTGTCCTTTCTTCCTTCTAATTGCAAATGTTCATTTCGTGAATTTCTTTACTCTTTCTCCTCTGTATGCTTCAGAAATGGCTAATATGAATCGAAGGAATTGGAATTTAAAATATGAGCCAACAGTTGGTGGTCCCCAATGGAAGTAGAAATAAAAAAGAGAAAATGTCAACCTTGTATCCTTCAAAATCAATTCCGGCGAAGTTCACGACTGCAACACGGTGGTGATATCAACCATGAAATTTGATGGATTGGCTTTGTGAAATAGTAAAAGTTTTTTTTGGTAATCAGTGAATTTGTAAAAGTTGAAATCGAATGAAATAGGAAAAGCAGTGATGAGGGGGTACTGTGGTAATTGAATGATTTTGAGATCCAATTGAAATGAATTCTCGCACAATCCGTCCACTTTTGGTGAGATTTGAATTCTTACAGTTTATAACTTGGGCCAATTCTGAGGGAATTGAATTCTCTCGCCCCTAGCGATTTTTAAACATGGAAATCATACAAAAAGAATTCATTTCCATCGAAATGATGGTTTCCAAACAGAGCCTTAGTCTTGAACCAGCCCATTAGGCCTAGCATTCTTTTCATAAGAGTTGTAAATCTAAATAGTATAAACAACTTCTTTTACTTGTGGTTTGAATAAGGGATTCACTGGGTTGCAATCTTAGAAATGGATGTTGTCAACGTGGTAAACGCTCTCAATTATGTCTAAGATTTTTAGGTTATTGATTTAATTATAAATTATTGTATTCAACTTGCCAAAGTCTTTTGGCAGTTTAAGGATTGTTTATTTGGTTTGCGAATCAAGTTCCTCATATGTTAATCCGAGCAGTTTCTTTGACTGATAAGGTGGCATGGGTTAATAATTATTTAACTTTGATTAGAGTTGTAATTGCTCATTGCTATTATCCTTGAGTTCAAAATAGTTTTAAAATTTACATTAAATTTGGCTTAAAGCATCAAGAGGTGCTCAAGTTGTCCAAAAAAATTTGTTATCCATTGAAATTTCGAAATGATCTCGCAGCTTCTTCATTTTTAAAAAAGTGCATCGAATAACTCCCCTAATGTCAAGTGTCAACTTTTAGTTGATTTTTTCAAAGATATCATTTATCTAATTTTCTCTCTAAAATCAAAAGCTGACACATGATATTGAAGGAGCAAAGTTATTGAGTATGTTGGCTCTTTACATTTGTCAAAGCCCATTTGCACAAAGAAGTAACCTTTGCTCAAGGGCTATTTTTCACTCAAGCTTCCGCCAAAGACCCTATCCTAAAATGACTTGTTTTTTTTCCAGGCTTAAGCATATATAAACTCATTTCTTCTTAACCCTGAATAAAAACCTAAACACTAAGACTTTTCATTTTACTTTCTCTCTCTCATCGCTCGCCCTTTTTCATCTCTTCTTCTTCTTCTTATCACCATCTGATCTTTTCCTGTTATCATTTGATGGCTATGATGATCACTGAGATGCAACTTACTTGGAGACGGTTATCTTTTGAAGCTATAAAGGACTGCTTCTTTTAAGATTCAGGTTCACTGGTTAATTTTGTTTAGTTTTTGGGGTTAAGTTTTTTTTGTGATTCCATATGCTTAAGTCTTGGTTCTTTGCCTTTGGATTAATGTATTTTCTTTCTTGCTTGAGCTTTGTGATCTCTTGGCCTGTAATCGGATATTTCTATGTATTTTTGTCAGGACTTTTGTGCCATTACCAATATAAAAGTTGCTATCCTTCGTCGCACCTGTTGATGTACCCTTTAAGGATAGAGTTTAACTCTATTAAGGGGAACAACCATGATCACTTCCTGTTCATTAATGAATAGACCTAAATTATTACTTACATGTAATATATACCAAAATGAATATCTTTAAATTCTTAGCACAATAATAAAATGATAAAATTATATTTTTAGTTTAAATTTTAATATTTATATCAATAAAAATATACATCATATGCCAAGCCAAGTTAGCGACTTTCTTCCACTCGAATCATCAAGCTCAAATCATTATTGCAGAGAGCGAACACTCGGTCTATAGTGACTAAGGGAGAAAACCCTGTTGAAAATTTGTTTTGGGGTTAATGACCAGATAAAAATGATAGACAATTGTCAAAATTTGGGAATTCAACGAACATAAAGTGGCATTAATGCTCAATTGGGAAAGAAGAGAGGCAGAATTTGCTGCATCAAAAGGGCTGTGTCATATGGATCACAGGCCTAAGTGGACTAGGTCAGTTAAAATCTCGTTAATTATGGTTGTTATAGTGACAAAAAGTTGTAATGAATTAGTTGTAAACAATGAACTGCAGGGAAGAGTACCGTAGCATGTGCATTGAGTCAAATGCTGCATGATAGAGGAAACTTGACCTATATACTCGATGGTGACAACGTTAGACATGGTTTAAACAAAGATCTTGGTAAGTTCGTTTATTTTTGCTTCTCGATATTAAACACTACCTCTATTTTTTTAAATAGTTCTCTTATACATTTCATATTTTTTAATAAGGGTACCCTTAATGTCTTAAAAATTGTGCAGTTAATATTATGAAAATAATAAGAGTAAATAAATGTATACATGAAAGAAAGATTGAAAATAATAATGAAGAAATAGACTATTATTTTGGATTTTCATATTTTGGTGTAATGGACTACTAAAAAATTGAGGGAGTAATAGTTATATGTGTTCGGTTACAGTTTTGTCCTCGTATGTTATTTTGAATCAATTTGATATTATTTGCAGTTTTGTCCTTGATGTTGCGGGAATCAAACAAAGATCACATGCAAAACAGCAACGACATTAGAAGGCTATGCCGGGCTTACTAGTGTAGCCACTCCGATGCCAAAGTTAGATTTAGACATGGGTGAAGGGTGAAGAAACGTGTGAGGAGTAATGAGGTAGAGAATGGTCAGTTAATTAACTCTTCAATGATCATCATGTTATTTATATAGGGGATAAAACCATTACTTTGACAATAACGGTTATTTTAGATCTCATAATGACTCTCACATGGCTCTCTAATGGACAACCATGTGTCAATGCTCCTTGGGATTAGAACTAGCAGGTCCCATTGGACCATAAGGGCCCTCGTGGGATAAGAATAATATTTCCTTGATATTAGATGTCCCTTCCTTGGTTGGTGTCGATGCCTTTTAAGGTTCGGTCTAATTTGTATAGCGTTGCATAATTGAAGTTTTATTATTGAGCTTTTCTCGGAGTCCTTTTTCACTAATGGTCGAGGGTCGGTTGTTTCATAGCCTATGAGAGTTTCACCGATGATCCAAGGTCGATCGGTTCATAGCCTCTAAGCGTTTTTCACCTATCATGTGCAGGTTCGTAGCCCTTGAGAGTTTTTCACCTATGGTCGATCGATTCATAGTCCCTGAAAGTTTTTTAACCGATGTAAATGTCTCTGTTCCCAGAGGCTAGCAAACAAAGTTTTTGAATGAATGATTAGGGACAAAGTTGAGCTATAGGTGGATGACATGGTGGTAAAGTACAAGAAAATATCAAATCATCCAATAGATGTAAGCGCAATACTAGATACATTGAATACGTACAATTTAATACTCAACCCTGAGAAATGTGTGTTCGGCATTTCCGCAAGAAAGTTCCTTAGTTTCCTGGTTTCATAGAGAGGTATAGAGGCCAACACGGATAAGATCAAAGCCATCATCAACTTAACACCTCCAAAAACTCTAAACGATGTACCAAAGTTGAATGGCAAGATTAATGCCTTGGGACATTTCATATCATGTTTGGCCAAACGATGCTTACCATTCTACAAAGCCATTAAGGGTGTTAAAATATTTTGCTGGACTGAGTAATGCAAAGTAGCTTTTGAGGATTTAAAGAAGTTTTTAACATCGCCACTGCTTAAAAGCTGATTGATCCTAGGAGAAACCTTATACCTCTACTCCAACACGTCTGAAGGAGCTTTGGGAATGACTTAAATAAGGGATGAAGGGAACGAGTAGTAACCCATTTAGTATTGTAGTAAGGTGTTAAAATATGTCGAACTAAGATACCCCAGGATGGAGAAAGTGACATACGCGATCATCACAACATTTAAAAAGCTACGTCATTATTTCTAAGGTCACACCATAGTTGTGCGAATAGACCTCACCCTATAAAAGGTATTACAAAAGCCAGAGACATCAGGAAGGTTGGCAGAATGAGCTTTAAAATTATCATAGTTTGATTTGAGGTTCGAGCCTAGAAAGACTATGAAGGGGCATATTCTTGTAGATTTTGTCCAAGAAGCACCGACCGACAGATGTGAGGTGTTTATGGAGGAAGTTTGGAAGATTTCCATTGATAGTAGTTCGGCCAGTGGCAAGGGAGAAGTAGGCATACATATGCAACGCCCAGGTGGAATTTTTATCAATTAGGTCGCTCGTTTATCCTTCGCCATCACCTACAATGCGACCGAGTACGAGGCTTTCATCTTGACATTGCATTTAATAAAAGCAATTAAACTCGATAGCACCCGTATTTGTAGTGATTCTGAATTGGTTGTGAAGGAGCTTGTTGATAAAATAAAAAAAGATGGTACAAATTTCGAAGTCCTTCATATTTCACGAGCACATAACAATGAGGTAGATAGGCTCACCAAGGCAGCCTTGGACCCAAGTGGGAAGAACATAATCATTTACATCATAGTTGAGATCTTTAAACCAAGCATTCCTTGTCAAGAAGTATTCGTTACTTAGAAAGATATAAGCCCAAGAGAGCCAGAGTGGTTTGAACCGGTAATGGAGTATGTGGGAAGCTCAATATTGCTGGAGGATGATGTGGAAGCACAAAAGATCATGAGAAAATCTTTTCAGTATGCCATCATCGAAGATCAATTATTCAGAAAGTCAATAACCTACCTGTGGAAGAGGTTCCTGGGAAAAAGGGATGCACAATATGTCCTGATAGAAATACATAAAGGAATCTATGTCGAACATGAAAGGAAAGACTCTATCGTGAGGAAAGCACGCTTGGAGGGATTCTATCAGCCCATAATGGAACTGGATGCAAAGGAGTTGGTCTAGAAATGACGAGCTTGTCAAGACTACGCTCGTAACATTAGGACCCTGCCCATTGAGATGATTGTAATCAAAGCAGTGTGGCATTTCTGTACCTGGGGTGTAGACATTGTAGGCACCTTAACGGTCACCCAATATCAAAAGAAATGGATAATTATAGCTGTGGATCACTTTTTTAAATAGGTTGAGGCCGAGCTAATATTAAAAATCTCTCCAAATCAGGTGATTCGATTCTTCAACAAGAATATCATTACTAGGTTCGAGATTCCATACATTATCATCATTGATAATGGAACTCAATTCTAGTGCGAGGCATTAAGTTACAATTCTCTTCAATGTCATATCCTCAATGCAATGGGATGATTGAGGTTTCAAACCAAACAATTATAGACGGGGTCAAAACTAGAGTATTTAGAAACAAATTGTCATGGGTGGATGAGCTTCCAAATATACTATGGTCATACCAAACAACCCCAAGGGCCATAACAGGAGAAACTCCATTCATATTAACTTATGGAATAAAAGTTGTTGTCCCTGTCGACGTTGGGATCCCCAGTGAGAAAGTGACCCATTATGTCAGCCATGTAGACACTGATTGTAAATTTAGAAATAATATGATGAGCTGGAAGGTCAAAGGGACTGAGCGTACCAAAGAATGGCAGCATACAAATAGAAAATAGCCTCCACATTCAATAAACATGTCAAACCCTGGTCAATTCAAGTGGGAGAACTCGTACTAAGAAGTAGTGAGGCTTCAAGAGAACGGGTAGGATAAGGCAAATTTGACATCAATTTGGAAAGACCTTATAAGGTCACCCAGAAGCTCGATCTAAACATTTATAAAATACAAGATTTAGAGGGAAAGGTTTTGCCAGCGAACTTAAAATGCGAGAGCTTTGAGGAAGTTTTATGTCAAGGAATGACTTGGAGATGTTATCATGCATTCTTTCTTGGTCGATGTTTGTTGGCTTCTACTAGTGTCGTCCTTTGTGTCTGTTTATAGTTAGGTGTTTTAGGTATATTTTTAGGGGTCGACCAGTCCTTTGAGATTGCTTATGATTTTTTTCTTCAAAGTTAGTATCATTATCTAGCATAATGTATTCTTAAGGTAGTAATGAAATTTTGATTATTGTTCAAAAAATTACCAAGGAAAAATAGAAATCGAGGTTCACACAAAATGTGCGAGCCCTACAAAGAGACCCATTGTGTGTAGAGATAAATATAATCATGGTATAAATGATGAGCAACCCATATATGGTCCCAACTAAAAAGACAATCAAAACATTGCAGTAAAAGGAAGAGTTACAAGCAAACCCTACAAAGGGATATACCATGCAAAAACTTCAAAGTCATAAATCAAATTACGAGCAACCCTCAAAAGGTCCAACATAAAAAGCCCGAACTGAGGTAACTCGAAAGCTGGTTAAAAGATGCTAAGGTAAGAAAGTATGTGCATAAAAAATACCGAGCATAAAAGATAGGATATACAAGAAATAAAAGAAGACGGACAAATTAAAGAGTAAAGGAGATCGATTGATAAAAGACACAATAATATATATAATAAAGTTGTTTACAAAATTTCCAAAATCTAGTCTAAGGGGTTGGGAGAGATGAGGCATCATCCACAATATTCTCAAGCTCGGAGAGTTGAGAGGTCACCCATGAATGATATGAGGTTGCCTTCTCTTCCTTCTCTTCCTCTTCACCATCATCCTCTTCACCATCTTTAGGCTTGTCCACGGTCTCTTCATGCTCGGGAGCACCACCAAACAGTCAGTTGTCCTTTGGCCAAAGTTGCATGGCATCGTCTAAACCAAGCTCAGGAAGCAAAGTGAGGGGATCTAAATCAGCTTCATGGAAAAGTTCCTTAGCCTTGTGGATGAAGTTAACCCAATACCGATTCTAGAGGTTGTTCAACCCCAATTCCTTCTTCTAGAAATGGTGCTACTGTTAGACATGATGTATGCCCTAGAGGTACTGGGGTAATATATCTTTATTAGCTATAATGTACAAACAGTTTCGGATTATTATTAATAATAATTAAGGCATCTTTGTTGCTTATCAGTGCTTTTAATTCATGTATCTTGCTGGTATCATATATGTATAGTATTAAATATGTATATGCACATTGATGAGACAAAGTTTGTGACTACTTCATAGCGTAAAAGTGCGAGGACATAGTGGGAGCTATGTGGTGTGAGAACTGCACATACATGTTATATGGATAGTCTAAATATCCCTAGTTATAGTTTCATTGAGACTGGACAA
>CATIWQ010051584.1:50000-58263 GCA_949673415.1 Euphorbia schlechtendalii | reverse complement strand
TGCTAAGTCTTTTATGTTAATCAAGTTATATGCACTGGCGTTAATTTTAAGAGTAGTTTCGAGGTTAACAACATCGTGTATAATCACTAGGTCTATGATATAACACTGTCTAGTGAGCCAACATTTTTGGAATGGTAACTTGCTAAATGTGGCAATGTGAGAGCGACCCGTACTAAGCATAATATTGATGTTGTCCAGGTGTATATAACAGTCTTATCTCGTTTGCGCTAGACTTAGAAAAGTTATTTCATGTGTTGCTCTGCGGCGAATAATTGAACATCTGAGTGTGTTGAATCGGTTTGTTAGATTAATCTAGTGTGTCGTAACATCTTCGTTGATCTTGCATGTTTTCTTTGCTATACTTGTTCGTAGTGAAAATCTATTAATTTAGAATCTCTAATCTATCACATCTATATTTAATCAACTTTTCATTCTAATCTTCCTATCCATAAAAATCTCTAATTTATTTTTATTTTATTTTATTTTTATTCTTCCCTAGTTTATCTTTAAACCGAACTCCTTCCTTGTGGGTTCGATATCTTTTAAAACTACATCGCAACTGTATACTTGCAGTTATCATCACTTTCTATATGATAAGAGGTATTGACAACACCTACAGTTTATGTGAACAAGTTTTTGGCATTATTATTGGTATAATTCTTTCAAAATAAGTGTAGCCAAGTCTTGTGATTAAGTTATTAAACTTATCAGTATAAAAGTGACGAACACCTATATTTACTCATTTTTCATTCTAATCCTTCTTTCCTAAAACTTTACCTTATTATATTTTATTTTCCTTATTTTATCTTCCTTTTCAATTTCTAGAACTAGCCATTCCCTGTGGGATCGATATCTTTTAAAACTACATCGCAACTGTATACTTGCAGTTATCATCATTTTTCTATTTGATAAGAGGTATTGACAACACCTATATTTTTCGTGAACAAGTTTTTGGCACCTTTGATATATAACCGAATCTTGTGAACAAACTATTAAACTTATCAGTAGGAAAGTGGCGAACAATGGATCCCATCTTGACTACACAAGTTACCAACATGTGATCATCGATATACTCGTAATCACCCGTGTCATCCTAATCGCCAGGGTATGAATAAGTATGACCCAAAGTATAACAACTCCTACATAAGGTAACCGGTATCTCACGTTTGAGGATACTCGTACTGCTACTGTAATAAGACATGCACCAACACATGGATATAGTTATTTCTGAGTATTATCATATGGCGATCTCCAATGTATTACTCAAATACATCCACGTGTTAACTCAATGTACCACCTTCAGCTCGTGAGATCGACCGCTTAGAACTTATCCAAGGATTAAGCCTACTCATGCTAGTCTATCCACTCCACTGATGTCCACTCTCAATAGAATTACAACTAGGGATATTTAGACTATTCATAGTAACACGTATGTGCAGTTCTCACTCCACATAGCTCCCACTATGTCCTTGCACTTTTACGCTATGAATTAGTCATGGACTTTGTTTTCATCAATGCACATATACATATCCAAATATATATGATACCAGTGAGATACAAATAAAAGGATGCATTGATAAGTAACAAATTGCCTTTGATTATTATTAATAATTCAAAACTGTTTGTGCATTATAGCTAATAAAGAGATATCACCCTAATTGCCTCTAGGGCATACATCATGTCTAACAGCAGACTCCCCGTTCTAGATAGAGGTGATGCAGGAGCCATTTTAAAAAAAGTTCCATTACCCCATTTTGTCAAAATATAATGGAGAGGGAGACCTAACCCAACGTATGAAGGTCTTCCGTTAGTCCCTTTTTACCACCGAGGCTATAAACTCGATGATGTGCAAGCTCTTCTCTTCCACATTAATAGGACTAAGGTTGTTTTGGTTTGAGTCCTTGAAGCCAGGATCAATTTCTAATTTTAAGTAACTTGCAAAAGAGTTCTGCCTCTTCTTTGTGACCTCCATCCCACAAACTCGATCGATCCAAGAATTGTTGCTCATTAAGCAAGGCAAGCAGGAACCTTTAGGAGACTACATTGACCGTTTCCATAAGACATTGATGTATATCAAAGGATGAAATGTGGATGTAGTCTTGGGTATCTTGGGTTAAAATATAAGGAATGCAAATCTGAAGAAGGACCTGATTACCAAGAGACCAACATCATTAGCTGGTATGATGAGTAGGGTGAGAAGTTGGATTTCTTATGATGTCATACAAAGGAAATCAACCCCAAATGAAAATCAAGTTGTGGCTACCTCGACCTCTCCATATAGGCCGATGATTCCAAACCGGTTGGAGTACAAATAGAGTGATGCTCCAAAAGAACTAATACCTTTGAGGGTGTCGAGGAGGGAGGACCTATATTAGATTGAGAGTAAGAATTAACATGTTGATTACCCGTCAAAGCTACAAGGCAAGCTTGGTACGTATTGTGATTTCCATAAATCTGAAGGATATGATACTAAAGATTGTAGACATTTAGCTATTGAAATTAACAAGTGAGTAGTGAAAGGGAAGTTAGACCACTTTCTAGCCAATCCCCATAGAGAGGATTGGAGCAATGAAGATCAATAATGACCACCAAGGGATGAGAGAGCTCAAGAAGCCCCACCCTGCCATGGTGTCATTAATGTGATAGCTGTAGGTAGAACATTCAAGGGTAAGAGGTCAATGACTGAGAATGATAACACACGAAGGGACGTAGGGATCTATTTCAATTTTGACCATCTCCCAAGACCGGCACCACACTCCGACGCGCTAGTAATAGAAATGGTGATTAATGACTTTCTGGTGAAGAGAGTACTGGTTAACATTGGAAGCTCGGTCAATATATTAACCAAGGAAACTTACGATGCGCTTTGAACTGATGCATGTAAACTTTGAACAGAGAGGCACCTCGTCATCAGGTTAGGATGATAACATATCCCTGTGGTAGGATCATTAACACTCTCGGTTATGATTGGGGATAACCACCCAATTTGGAAATCTGGGGTAGAATTCTTGGTGGTGGACATGTCGTTTGCATACAACATCATTTTAGGGCGACCTATGATTTGCGATTCAAAGGCTGTACTAGGCTTAAGAAATTTAGCCCTCCAAATCCCAACCACTCAAGGGATGGCTATTGCTAAGGGAGATCAAAAGATAGCTTAAAAGACTTTCATGGCGCCTTTGAGAGTATTCAGTTTGAAGGGGCCAAAGAAGGAACAAGAACCAATACGAGCTGAACCCCATGGTCGGATGGAGACGTTAACAATCGATCATGAAAAGTAGTTATAAGTTGGAGTAGAGTTACAACCCACTATGAGAGCAGAATTCACTCAGGTGTTACAAGGCCATGTGGAATCGTTCGCATGGGATGAGCTTGTTTTGACAGGGGTAGATCGAACTATGATTGAATACAAGATTGACGTGGACCCCGAAGCAAACCTATCAAATAGAAATGATGTAATCATGGTTTCAAAAAATAGAAGGTAAGAAAGAGGTATCACGCTTACTCAGCATCGGCCACATAAGGCCATTCCAACATCCAACGTGGATGGCAAACATCATCCTAGTAAAAAAACCTAATGGATCTTTTCAAGATGTGTGTAAACTTCACAAACCTCAACAAAGCCTGTCCAAATGATTACTATCCATTACTAAGTATAGATTCATTAGTTGACTAAATGGTAGGGTATGAACCATTGTCGATGTTAGATGATATTGCAGGGTATAATCAAATCACAATGGTAGGAGAGGATGTGGAAAAAACCTCGTTCATCACGCATGAAGGAACATATTGTTATAATATCAGGCCCATCAGTTTAAAGAATGCAAGGGCCACATATCAGAGATTAGCCAACATGATGTTCGAGGGGCTCATTGGGGATATAGTGGAATTATAAGTGGATGATATGGTGATCAAAAGTAATTCGATAGCTCAACACCCGATCGATGTCTGCAAGGTTTTGCAAACTCTAGATGAATTTAATCTGAAGCTGAACCCGGAGAAATATGACTTTGGTATTTCGATAGGAAAATTATTGGGGTTTCTTGTGTTCTCCAAAAGCTAAAAACTTTTGGAAGATTAGCATAATGGGCTTTGAGGCTGTCCGAATTTGATGTAAGATTTGAGCTAAGGAAGTTACTAAAGGGCTAGGTGTTATCCGAATTTGTACAAAAAGCTCCACCCTCAACGGAGGAGTGGGCGAGCAAAGAGGTCTGGAGGATATATATAGATGGAAGTGTGGTACATGGTCGATGAGGTATTGGAATTCATATGGTCGGCCCTGAAGGAATTGTGATTAACCAGACTGCTCGATTATCATTCCCGGTTACCAACAATGCAGAGGAATATGAGGCTTTCATTTGGGCCTTACAATTGGTTAAACCATTAAGCTCGACCGAGCTAAGATTTAGAGCGATTCAAAGCTTGTGGTATTACAGACCCTAAGTGTCGCCAATAGAGAAGTGTTCTTGACGCATGATGAACCTAGAGAGATAATAACTGAATGGTTCGATCCAATTCTAGCATATATGAAGGACTCTACCTTGCACCAAGAGGAGGCCAAGGCTCAAAAGGTTGTGAGAAAATCTTTTCATTACGCGGTCATAGGTGGATAATTGTATAGAAAATCATGAACCCACCCTTGGAAAAAGTGTCTCGGTAAGAGAGAAGCAGATTATGTTTTAAGGGAGATCTATGAAGGCATATGCGGGGGACATGAGAAGAAAGATACCCTCATAAGAAATAACAGGTTGCAAGGTTTTTACTGGCCGACCATGGAATTGGATACCAAAGAGCTGGTGGAAACTAGGCATACTAGGCATATAAACGAAACATCAGAGCACCACCTATTGAGATGGCAGTCATAAAGTCAGCTTGAACCTTCTCTACTTGGAGGATAGATATTGTTGGGCCACTCCTTGTTGTGCAGTATCAGAAGAAGTGGATAATCGTAGCAGTTGACACCTTCTCTAAGTGGGTCGAAGCCGAGGCCATAACTACCATCTCCCCAAAATAAGCAATTTAATTTATCAAAAAAGCAATATAACAAGGTTCAGTATCCCAAACATAATTATAACCGACAATGGAACATAGTTTAACTATTGATCATTCAAGGCATATTGCAAAGGGTTGCACATCAAACTACGATTCACTTCAGTATCCTATCCTTAATATAATGGGGTGACTAAGGTGACCAACCGAACCATTGTGGACGATATCAAGACCAGAGTTCTACATAACACCATCGTGGGTTAATGAGTTACCCAATGTACTATGATCTTACTGAACAACTCAACGAACAGTAACTGGGGAAACGCCTTTTATGCTGAATTATGGGACCGAGGCTATACTCCTAGTAGATATTGGAACTCCTAGCAAGCGAGTGATCCACTATGTGGGAGGAACAAGCAACGATGATTGGTTGAGAGTAAACTTGGATCAATTAGAAGAAGCGGGGGACCGAGATTCTCAAAGGATGACCGCTTACAAGCAAAGAGAAGCGGTGGTATTCAACAAATCAGTCCACTCTAGATCTTTACAAGTAGAAGAATTAGTGCTAAGAAGCATTGAGGCCTCAAGGACGAGGGTAAGACATGGGAAGTTTGGTATTAATTGGGAAGGTCCTTTCAAGGTCACCCAAAAAGTGAGCCTCAACCCGTACAAGATCCAAAATATGGAGGGACGTATCTTACCTTGGTCATGGAATGCAATGGCATTGCAAAATTTTTACACCGGGGAATAGATTTCAGGCATTTTCATGTAGACTTTAATTTAATGCATTTGTATTTCCTCCAAGTGCCATCATGGCAGTGTTATTTAATAAATGAACATCTTCGTTTCATCCTTCATTTCATATTTTGTTATTCCTTGGTGTAATCATAAAAGTATAATATAAAACAATAATGCCAAACTAAGCGAGTTATGTCTAACCCCGGTGAATACATGAAATTTTCCTCAAGTTATTCATTAATCGAGTGAGTTACGTTTAACCCCATTGAATACATGAAATTTTTCTCAAGTTATTCATTAAGTGAGAGAGTTACGTTTAACCCCGGTGAAATGAAAATTTCACTAATTTATTCATTAAATGAGCGAGTTATGTTTAACCCTGGTGAATACATGAAATTTTCCTTAAGTTATTCATTAAGCGAGCGAGTTATGTTTAACCCATGTTAATAAATGAAATTTCCTAAAGTTATACATTAAGCGAGCGAGTTATAGTTAACCCGGTGAATAAACAAAACTGTTTTAAGTTAATTATAAAGCGAATTATAATTATCCCCGGCTAAAAAAACAAATTTTGCTAAGCAAGCAGGTTTTAATTAACCTCGGAGAATAAATGAAAATCGTACTATGTTGTTTGATAACTAAATAAAATAAAATTAACTACCGTATTAAACATTGTATTTAAAGACAAATGCATGATAAACATGGTGTAAAAATACAAGCAGTCAATTAAAGGATTCCAAAAATAATATAAGGAGGAATATAAGAGGCATCATCTTGTTCGTCGGACATCTCAAACAAGTTAGAGGTGGCTCAGGAATGATAATACTATGCAGGCTCCTCAACCTCCTCTTCCTCCTCACATTCATCTCCTTCCTCTTCTTCCTAAACCTCAGGATCTTCCGGCCCTCTGAAAAGTCTTCGATTGTTAGGCCATAAGCCAAGAGGATCATTAGGACCGAGCTCAGGATGCAAGGCCAGATCATCCAAATTAGCAGAAGGGAACAGAGCGCGAGCTTTGCAGAGGAAGTTGACACAGAAGTTAACATGGTACCTATTCTAACAGTCGCTCAGATTGGCATCCTTTTTTTGAAAATGGTGCTTCAAAGCTCGACAACATTGTTGTAGGTAAGATCTGATCCTATCTAACTTATTATACTTCGCTCTCAAAGTCTCAACCCTTTTCCCATTATCTTCCAAATCCTTCGTCAAAAGATTAGCTTGTTCAACTTCATCCTTTTTCTCGGCTTCAACTTGCGCTAGAATGGCATCCTTTCCTCAATCATTTTGCCTAGCTAAGCCTTAACCCTCTCCAGCTTCGCCTTATTATCCTCCTCCATTTTAAGTAATTGCTCCTCCAACTTCTTTTTGGCCTCTTCTAGTGATTCCTTTTCCTTAGTAGCATATTTCAAATTTTTAAGCTCCTCATCGACCTTCACTTTTGCAGAGACAAGGGCTTTATTGGTAGAAGCTAAGTCTTTTTTTTCCATTCGAAGCTGCTTGATCTTATTAGCTCATGCCTTCAACTTCTCATCCAAGTACACAAAATGTGAAAATGCCTATAAGGGAGGAAAAGGATCCAAATGAGGCAAGTTAAAAAGAGTTACAAAATAATGCATAGGAAAGGAGAATACCTGAAGAAGATATGCTCGGTGGTGTGAAGCGATCCTCTTTGCAGATTTCTTTTAAAATGAGGCCGTCTCAGTAGGAATTTGAATAAAACCAGAAAAATGATTGATAACAACATCATCATCAAGTTTAGCCTTGAGATTTAGGCTAGTAGAAACCGCCTACAAAATCGTAACAATATAAAAAAATATATATAATACAAAAAAAACTAACTTATGACAAGTATACCTTTATAGGCGAGCTGGTTCTCAATTTCTTAAAAGGGGGGAAGAGGCAGAATCTTCCCTTGGCCACTTACTAAAACCTAGTACATCGACACCGATCGCATTAACAATTAATCCTTTTAGCGACGCCTCACAAGTCACGGACGTCGATTCTTTCCCCTTGGAAATTTTCTCGAGTGGGGAGGGGCTGGAATTGGAAGATCTTCGACTCTCTCCTTCTCTTTGTTTGGAATGATGGCCTCTTTGGCCACGGTCAGAGTACCATCCAAAAACCCATCAAAGGGGATGATATTACTTGGAGGAGGGATGAAGGTAGACGATCCACCACTCTCCTCGGCCACATACTCATCAACTTATCGAGCAAGGCTACCCAAAGAGGAAGATGGAGGAGTTACCTTGGCCGTCTCACCTACCAACATGGTCTCCCTTTTATTCTCTTACCCCTCTTCTTGGACAAAGCTATCAAGAGGTCATGGAAGGGAATAAGATTAGGCCTACCTACAAAAGGAAAAAGGAAGAAGTAAAAAAGGAATATACACTAAGTAAGAAATCTAACATGAGAATTCAACGTCTGGAACTTCAACAAGTTCCACAACTTTGGCCGATACCAGTTGATATCGGTAATGGCTGTAGCGTAGAATTTTGACTGCCTCAATCCAATTGATTATAAGCACTTGCATAGACTA